>JAVYIG010005803.1:0-97790 GCA_035222895.1 Strongylocentrotus droebachiensis
CTAATCCTTGCAATATGAATCGGATGACTCAGAATGATCTCATTCTAATTGTGAAACCCAGTTAGGTCCATATAGACACAAGTAATAGCTAAAATAGCAATCAACAATTCTGTCTTCTGTTCAGTGATCATAAAATCAAAATTATGTTCATCTACATCAATCCGTTTCATTGAAAAATTTAAGAGAAGTCAATTTCTCTTGCCACCTGTCTCTTGCATGCAAACTAATGCACACTTTACAATCATCCTATTTTTGAAGAAATGGCAATTATAGTCATTTGGCAATAAAAATAAATTTCATCTTCATGATTTTTTAAGTTCTGAATGATGATAAGTCAACTAAAAACCAGGAGTTTAGTGCAGTTAACTTTTCTAGTCAGAATAAAAGCTGAATCAGCTTCAAATCGTAGACAATTGAACTACTGTTGTGATATTACTACGATTCTGAGCCGATTTGCCTCTTTCTTCTCCAAGGAAACTTGATAATTCCTTGAAATTCAGATATCACTAATCATAATTCAGATCCCAAGTTATGAAACTGTTAAAATTTTAAATGTTCATCCAAAATCAGATCGTAGCCAGATCATATAGTGTACGGTGGGCTTAAAATCCTAACAGTAATAAAGAGAAATCTAGGATCAAATTATGTTGACTAACATAATGCCACGCTTGCTGACATCATTTAAACACATGTTACCAATTCTTAGAACATGAATTATAGGAGTAATAGAGGCAAGCGTCTCCTCACCCACACCACCCCCTCCCCCTCCCCTCCCACTTGAATGTTTGAAACAGATAATTGGCGCCATACAAGTGTTGTGGATCATCATCATCGTCATCATTTTCTTTCCCTAACTTGGCCAAAGGGTATCCCTGTCCTGGGACTACTGTGTCTGTTTGGACCCAGAAGGTTGTTAACCAAAAGGCATCAGACGTTTGTCTCCTTCCTGATCCAAGCTACTCAGAAAACACAGGGTATATACTTTGTGTACTCTTGAGAGTAATTAAACAGCAGGAAATGTTGGACAATATGAATTTGAATGTCTCCAAGTGGTCACCACATTGTTCTGACTCATAATAAGTCTGTTTGTGATTAATACACAGCTGGAGTTATAGCTTTCGTTAAAACATTTGGAACTCCAAATTGGCTTCTACTTATCGTGAAATCACAACCAAGTTGTTGCCAAGATGTCAAACGAATGAAATCTTTCAAAAAGAGTTACAATATTCAGAACAGATTGCATTCAAGCAATTTTTTTAGAAACTTTCAAATTTAGGAATAATAATAGAGTAAATAGACCAGTACCGGTATGCATGTATTATAATTCTTTCCACACCAATTTTTCTAATGGAGCTCATTGCTAACTCTGAAGAAAGAAAAATGTTTCTGGAAAAAGCTTCTGTATAAAAGCAACATGAAGATAACATAAACTTTAAAAAATTCTTTTCTGAGTCTCCTGTTTCTGTATCTCACTTTTCTCCTCTTTGTCTATGATTCCAACAAAATTTTCTCTTCCTTCAAATATATCCTAGATTTTCTAATGCTTAATGACCTCCCTCTACATAATTGTAATTTCCTTGGTTAACTGCCATTAGTGTGACATACTATGTATTTTAGTTTGATCTGGCAAAAAATAAATGCTTCTATGTGATGGTGATGGTGGTTATTTTACCTGACTGCTAAGAAAGCATAAATGCTTGTAAGTAAGCAACCAGACGGCCGACGCACAGTGGGCCAGGGATGAACCAAAGTGCGCCAAAACTCATGTTTGGGGATTTATTTTTTATAAATCCAGAGGAAATGTTTGGATTTCCAGGAATTTTCACTTGAATTTTATTACCAACATTTTCTCTGATTTCTAAGCTTTAAGTTGATACCAGATTTGGCTGCCCGATTCTGCCCGTTATTACGTTAGAGCCGTTTTCCTTGCAACATTGCCCCGAAAAATGTGTTTATTTTTGTCCGCGGTGTCAGAACAAGTGTCACGCGCCCCCTCGCGCCATGATTTATGACCACGATCGGGCAAGATCGGGCAGCCAAATTTGGTATCAACTTGAAGCTTAGACATCAGAGAAAATGGTGGTATTAAAATTTAAGCGGTACACCACGGAGATCTAAACATTTCTTCTGGATTTATAAAAAACATGGATAATTAGTCAATTTTTCATTGAATTACCCTATAATATATCATGAAGATTGTGTTTCTATTAATTTTAACCCATTCATTCAACGAAATGAACTATCAGGAATATGTGAGAGCAATTTCATATCAATAACTTAAAAACTTCATGTTGAATTGAAAGATTTATAAAATAAGTCACTTTTGCACTAAAACTGTGAATATGTAGGATTTTGCTGTTTGAAGTAGTAAATTTACACCCTTGTTGTGCATACCGGAATTAAATATTTCACTGAGGTATTCCTCTATGTATTACTTTTCAACTGGGCAAGAAAAAAATTGAAAAAAATAAATCACCAAAACTTAGTTTGGGCGCACTTTGGTTCCTCCCTGGCCCACTGTGCGACGGCTTTAGGTCCTCTCTGAGGGACCTGGTAATGAGGATTATGGTAAGCGAGTTGCTAGCTTGTGATAAGCGAGCACAGCAGCTAGCGGCTAGCCAGCGACTAGCTTGCAACTAGCAAAATATGTAAATTAGGGAAAGATTTCATCCAATTAAAAATCAAGAACTTGTGACCGCAAGCTAGTAAGCGTGTAGGCTAGCAACCCAGCACCCCCTGCAAGCATGCAGGCTAGCAAACCTGCAGCCCTGCAAGGGTGCTGGCAAGCATTCCTGCTAGGTTGCAAGCAGCCCTGCAAGGGTGCAGGCCAGCATTCCTGCTAGGTTGCAAGCAGCCCTGCAAGCCTGTAAGGGTGCAGGCCAGCATTCCTGCTAGGTTGCAAGCAGCCCTGCAAGCCTGTAAGGGTACAGGCCAGCATCCCTGCTAGGTTGCAAGCAGCCCTGCAAGCCTGTAAGGGTGCAGGCCAGCATCCCTGCTAGGTTGCAAGCAGCCCTGCAAGCCTGTAAGGGTGCAGGCCAGCATCCCTGCTAGGTTGCAAGCAGCCCTGCAAGCCTGTAAGGGTACAGGCCAGCATCCCTGCTAGGTTGCAAGCAGCCCTGCAAGGGTGCAGGCCAGCATCCCTGCTAGGTTGCAAGCAGCCCTGCAAGCCTGTAAGGGTGCAGGCCAGCATTCCTGCTAGGTTGCAAGCAGCCCTGCAAGCATGTAAGGGTGCAGGCCAGCATTCCTGCTAGGTTGCAAGCAGCCCTGCAAGGGTGCAGACCAGCATTCCCGCTAGGTTGCAAGCAGCCCTGCAAGCCTGTAAGGGTGCAGGCCAGCATTCCCGCTAGGTTGCAAGCAGCCCTGCAAGGGTGCAGGCCAGCATTCCTGCTAGGTTGCAAGCAGCCCTGCAAGGGTGCAGGCCAGCAGTCGGGTGTAGAAAAGAAAGATAATTAAGGGATCAATAGTATATAATGTCCATGCATAAATCAAATTTGCTTCGATAAATACCAATAAATACAATGTGACCAGTTATATTCAAAATAACGTGTAAAGTTATATTTTTCTTTTTCATCTTACAGTTACTCAACATGAAAAGGCAGTTTATCAGAACTAATGAACATGTTACATGTACAGGCAAACACGCTTTTCATTTAAAAAAAATGTTCTCGTCACATCCTTGTGTCGATGCATTGCAAAGGATTACATATGTTGCTGAAAATATCACTGTATTTAGGCTAGTATATGTACATGTTTATAAATATTATCTTGCATATATTTATTGCTTGCCAAAATTTACTACATCACAATGTTGTGAATGTGTGTAGCACAGATTTTAGTCAGGAAAAACTTTTCTGACAAAGACAAAACTATGTCTGCCTGAATCATAATGGCAGATGCAGTAAATTTTAAAAATTATATGTAGTACATGACATGGTTTGAAAAATGGTGTATTTCAACAATAAGTCCTCAACAAATTTTGATTTTGTGCTTATTTTTTTCAAGTCGAGTTGCTCTTTCCAAAAATGCAAATGTCAGTAATATAGCCACTTTGCTCAGCCTTTTTTGGTTACCTCATATAATATGGCACAGATTTTTTTAGCACACACTAAAAATCACACACTTGAATGGAGCAGACAACTAAAGCTTCTGAATTGTAGTATAATATTACTGTAATAATGTACATGTATATGATAATTTAACATCTAGAGGTTAAACTAACTTCTGCTTCCGATGACAAAGAAAAAAACTATTTTTACACTAAACCCGTATGAAACAAATCTATTCCTTCATCAAAAGTACTGAGCAAATGAGCGAGGAGCTCGCAATTGCAGATGCCGATGTGCCAGGCTTATGGTTGTTGAGATGGTAGTAAGAAAAGTGGTATTTGGCAGTTTTAACCTTTTATTTATTTACAACATGCTATAATTTTTGAAAATTGGAGTGGACTAGGCCTTTAATTTCTCTGCTTCTTTCAAAACCAACTTGTTATCCGGGCAGATCAAATGTTATAATCAACAACGATTGTAAATATCTTTGATTTGAAGCAATAACAAAACTTTAAAAAAAAACTTTAAAAAAAAATTGTTATCCAGGTTCTTTATCGATTTTTTAGAAAAAAATGTTTAATGAATTTAAAAAAATGTATTTTGTTTGTTTAAAGGTACTTACTATGTATATCCCATTTACAGGCCAAAAAATGAAAAGATTAAATTCCAAGGGCATTTGAAAGACAATACTAATTTAGAACTTCCCTTAAAACGAGTGGGCTTGAAAATGGCTTTTAGGGGGTTATTTTATTTATTTTTATTTTTTAGAGCCCTACGTGCGGACGCGCACTTTGAATTAATTTTTGTATTAAAATCCTTTGGGGAAAGGCACGCCGCCCCGGTTGATGTCCTAAACTTCATCAGGATGCATTCTGAAAAAGGAAAGAAAAATAAAGACAAAATTGTTAACTTGCATTAACTTTAATACATGTACAGTGGAAACTCAATATAAAGAGATCTGATATAACAATATTCCTGATATAACAAAGCACTCCTTGTCCCAGCTCTTAACATTCTATTGTGTTTTAAACCTGATATAATTAGATTCCTGCTATAACAAGGTAATTTGGATAGTCTCAAAGACTACAATGTAAACCACATCATCAAGGAATCTGGTTTAAAGGGCAGGTTTAGACTGGGTTTAAACCACACTTAGACTGAGGTTTAAGTTAAACCGACGTTCAGAATTTGGGCCTTGGTCTTTAATACCCAAATCTATAAGTTCCAGTATATGGTAACACACACACAGACAAATAATTTTGCTTTAAAATTCATTGTCTTGTGGAAAAATTTGATGACAGTTACGAGTACCCACAAGAATATTACTTGTCCCAGGGATTTTGTTACGATGAGAAAATACTCTGAAACACGTACCTAAAGTTTTAAAATGCCAATCACACAAAAAATTGATTTAAAGGGCACGTGTGTCATGTTGGACATTAACCAATAAAACAATGCTTGTTACCCTTTATCTCCACCAAGAGCTCCGGATCCAGTGGCACAGTTTCCTCCTCCGAACTCTTGTTCGGCGCCACCCTCAGCCCGCAGGCTTTCCCTTTGGCCAAGGTCTCCTGGCCGAAGACGACCTCCAGGAGACTCACTAGGAGAGTCTCCTTCGTCTGGCCTTTGCGAAAGGCCTGCCGCTTCAACCCATCCCTTAGGATGGGTTTCCCCCCAGGGTAAAGGGGCACCAAGGTCTGATGTGGAAAAAGATAAAGAGAATGAAGTTCTATTGTCAACTGGCACATGCAAAACCAACCAACACATTTTACCCTAAACCCACTGGCGCTTATTAAGCCTACATGTACATGGTTTCATGACTTTTGCGTTGGAATCTCGGGCACATTTTCAGACTTAATATAAGGCACACAGGGAAGTGGTTCCCAAATTAGGCAACATTTTGTATATGCATGCTGGTCTGAAAATCTTAAATTTGCATTACAATTTAAATTAATCTTGATACTGCATGTAAATTCTTTTTCAAGCACCATTATTGCTGAGGATGTTACAATGGGTATCTATGCAAAAAAATCACAGAGCTTTACGGCGTGATTCATAGGCAAGAATATAATTCCTTGCATAAATTGAAAACTATTTCGTAAAATACATGTATGACTTTCCAATGTTGTAGCTTACATTACCCTCTATCTTTGTGTGAATTTTTGTGCTGAGACCCGAGGGAGGGGCCTAAAAAATCCCCCCCCCCCATGCTTTGAGATATACCCTAATAGGATTAGGATTAAAACATATTCAGATGAGCATTAAAACAAAAGATTCTTTCATAGCAATGTATAATTCATTCCTGCATTGAAGGTCTCAACAAAGTTGATGTATTACTGTATTAGCTATTTTGATAAATCTTTTCAACGTTCAGACAACTTCAAGACCCTTGGGCCACTGACACATTTTTTGTTATGCCTGCTTCACTCTCTTTTATGCACGTTAAAAATATCCTAAGGCACGTTTCATTTCACTTGATTTTCCCCAATTTCCAGAACCTAATTTTTTCTGCAACACACATTTCCCTCAAAACCCAAACTTCAGATATCCCAAGTATAGCAGTCCAAGTTTTTAAGAAAGGATCCTACCTCATCAGGGTACTCCAGGTGTGCATGAGAGCTCTGGGGAGAAAAACAAAATAAAAACAAGTGAAGTTCATAATAGTGTATTTCCTGCCTACTGTACATTTCATTGACAATATCAAAGCAAAAAATTCAAAGACCTTTGAACAAAAGAAACATGATACAGCGGAAACTAGGGCTGAGTCAAAACGTTTAGATGATGTTTAAGTGTAGAAGCTCAACTAAACAAAATTATTATCCCAAATGAATGAAAGTTTTCTGCATGACACAGAATATTAACAACAAAACCAAGGCCTACTGCCAAAAGAAAAAAAAAAATCTTAATGAGCCATTGCTACCACAAACATGTTTAATACAGTAGTATAGAGTATACTTACAGGTGATGATCCCGATGCGGCAAAAAAAAGTTGCTTTGGCTTGGAACTTGATCCCTGAAAAACAGTTTTTTTTTAAGGGAAGACAAATCAATACATATCTAAATAAATATAGCACCATGGATTTTGAAATAAATTAAAGTAACACATGCAGCCTTTTCACACACAGCTAAAATTCATCGTATCTAGAGATGATTAGAATCACTCAACAGTTTTAAACATGTTTATAGACAAAATTTCCCAGTGTGAACATCGTTTATACGATGTTGGGATAGATACAAAGTCGCGATCCATACGCCCCTAAAAGCAGGCTGCAGATACGAAGTTCGTATCTAGAGAGCTTGACATTTTGTGTGTGAAAGGAAATTTGTGTTTAAACGTGTTTAGACTGGATGGAGCGTGCGCTTTGATTGATATGACATGACCTTCAATGCGCAATGGCACTACTGCGCATTTTACGAGCAGTAGTTAATCACGAAACTATGAACGATCGCAACGAAATTTCTGTGTGTGAAAGGCTCGTGATTAGTTTAAACACGTTTCAAACACGTTTATACTAATCATGTTTATAGAATTTTAGCTGTGTGTGAAAAGGCTGATGGTCTCTTGCATAAAGCTAATCAGGAGTTTTGGTGATCAAAAATATTTTCATTAAAATTATAATTATCATTATAATTAGGGTTATGTTAATATATTGTAATTGAAAACATTTGATAAAAATAAAAAAGTTCAATGTCACATTTAATTAATGGCAGAATCTTAGTTTAGAAAGTGATGCAATGCAGTTCCAACAAAAGACAAATATGTGATTACATGTACAGCTGTATATAAAAAATGCTCTTTTTAATTTCTGGCAAGATTTTTTTCTTAATAATGGTAATCTGTGATAATCTTCCATGTATTAATATAACAGAAAATCAATATCTTTGAAGTCAATTTTCTTCCCACCCCCCCCCCCCCCCCCGACCAGAACTTTATTGTAACTGTAATACAATTTTCGGGGGGGGGGGGAGGGGGGGTTAATATTAATCCTGATCAATAGATCAATAGCATACAGCAATAATGTCTGATGAAAACTAGATTTTAAGCAACAGAAAACAGGTTATGACAAACCCAAGACCACTTTAATTAAAGGTATGCCTACACATGTACTTGCTAACTGTGTTGAATTGTGCAAAACTACAACAACGTTGGGTCACTTCTATATAGTTAACTTGGAGAAAATTTCCAAAATTGATAGTTGACTAGTAATGAATGAAATTGAAAAAGGAGTTCTGGTTTTGAATATATCTCAATATTCATTTAATTTTTCACATTCCACCCTCTGAATGCAAGACGATAGCAGCATTTATCTTACTTACTGATACTGAGGCTTTTGGAGTTTGGACATTCAGAAACTGGGCGGTCAGAGTTGGGGGCGGAGGTGCGGTCAGCGTTGGGGCCAAAGGGGCGATCAGCATTGGGATCGGAGGGGTAGACGTGGTCGGAGCCAGAGGGGTGGTCAGGGTTGGGGCCGTAGAGGCGGTCAGCGTTGCTGTAGGTGGGTATATAGGGAGATGTTGAAGTGGCCTCTTCTCAACTCCTTTTTGTTCCTCATGTACCTTAAAAAAATGTTTTAAAAAATCCTGTCAAACTTGCTTAAGTCGAATCTACTGGAACCAATTAAAAAAAACAAATTTGACTTACATGACACAAAAAAAGAAGATACTATTAAAGAGAGGGGTCTCGTGAATACCTTTGGCTTATGCAACATTTCTACTTATGCAAGGATGACTGAATTGTTGACTAGTATTTTATTCATATGATCATGATTTTTTTCAAAATATATTTCAGTACTCCAGATATTTAAATGTGCAAAAACTTGGGTGGGAAGATCATTTACCCATGCGTGTCCTCAATTATGGAGCTCCCTTAAAAATTATGTAAAGCATTTCTGTTTGCTTCTTAATTAATTCTACATGTGCCTTGTTTACTCCACACAGTGGATTTGCCACAATGTACATACAAATTGTATTATTTAATATTACTATTATCATTATTATAATATGTTGGGCCCATAAATTTAGTCTGTGACATTCCAGGATTCTAATTCTATTATTCTCACTGAATTTGGATGTGTTAAATCAACAAAAAAAAAATCATTCTTTTCATTAAATTAAGACAAATGGACACAAATACCGTAACTTAATATATATATTACAATGGAATAGAAAACACAAACCTTACCTGATTGGACACAAATGAAGTTATCTCCTTCAGGAGCTTTATCTTCTTAGGTGTAATATCTGTGATAAAATCGGGGAAAAAAAAGAAGATAATTGATTGCCTGGACAAGGTTTAGATACTGTACATGTTAAAAATGAACTACCGGGGGTACTGTTTTTTCATTATTCAATGGCATAATGAGCCAAATATGTTTGAAGGTCCAGCTGCTGACAAGCAAAAAACTTGATGCAAGTGAAAACATTGAAGAAATACAAACAATGATTTGAAGAAAGAAAAAGAAAACAATCAGTACGCCAGTGTCAGTGTTCTTTTTTTTTTAATGTTTAAAAATAGAGACAATTGCAGTTTACCTTTGTAAGATACAGTGTAGGCAATGGAAAGAGTAATGTACATGTACGTTACTTACCCATTGTGAATGACTGGTTTGACTGGTTTGACTGGTTTCCTGTGTTTGCTTTCAGCCGCTTGTTTTCTACTTCGAGTTCTGCTACTCGCCTCTTGAGAGTAGCATTCTCCCTTTTTAGAATGGAATGCTCATCCTCTTTCTGTGAAACAAAAACAATTACAGTTAACGTTGCATAACTTGTTCTTTAATAGGAAATTTAAATAACACATGTTTTGCACAGTTTGATTTTTTTTTTTAATAATTGATTTTACTTGGGGAAATTTCGCCTCATGTGACTTCTAGATATGCAAGGTTAACTGTATATATTATCTCATCAGGATTAGTGTGAAATTTAAGATACATAACTGGACTAGTATTTATGAAACAGGTTTTAAAATATAAATAAATGAAAACTACATGAAAACAATCAAATGAATGAAATGCTTATTGATATCAATTAGACTCAAGGACAGTTGTTTAGAGAGAAAGTTTGGATAATTTTCAGCAATTATCCATCAAAACCAAGAAATTTTAGGAGGCTTCTTCCCTTTTGCCAATAAAAAAAGACCAGAATCCTTTGCAGTCAGATTGCAGAAATATAGAGATTATTATTTGGTTGAATCAGACATTGGTATGATTTTATTTGAGTGACCATTGTGCCAAGGAAATTGAAGTTCAGCATTTTAAGTACAGTTCACGAACCTGTGCTGACAGCATCTGTCTGCACAGTTCCTTCTGGACCTGTGCAGCCGCCTCAACGGCTTGGACCTTCTGAGTCTTGGTGGCTTTGTTGGTGGCTTTGGTGGTGGCTGTGGTGGTGGCTGTGGTGGTGGCTGTGGTGGTGGCTTTGGTGGTGGCTTTGGTGGTGGCTGTGGTGGTGGCTGTGGTGGTGGCTGTGGTGGTGGTGGCTTTGGTGGTGGCAAATTCCACACTACCATCCTCATGAATTGATACCATCTTCATTTCCGTGATCAATTCTTCTTTGTTTTCTACACAAAAACACAAAAAGAAAATCATATTGTAACCGGCTGTACTTACTGAAGCGCTTAGAGACTTCGGTGGCAAGCGCTTTATAAGTAACGTTTTTATTATTATTTATTATTATTAATATTAAGTGACTTGACTTCACTCGGCCCTAACACAATATAATCCAAGTTGCTGCGACCGTGCATGCACCCTGACCTGAAACCTTGATCATAATTTGCCCATTTGAAGCGTAGGTGCTTTTTTATTTGTCCCTTTCCGCACAGTTGCTACAGCCTTTTATGCGGAAAGTTCTGGATGTCCAATAAAGAGAAAATCCTTAGTCCTGTTTAAACCCTGAACATAACCTAAACTAATATAGCTGGAGGTGCAAACATACATGTACCGGTACATTTTGGAACAATATTTTCAAAGAATATGGTTGCTTCCTTCCACTGTTAGAGGGGATTCTAGATAAATACCCAAACCAATTTACTCTGGGAAAAATGTGCATCCAATAGATCTAGTAATATTAGTATAACATTACAGCAACTGACACTTGACAGAGTATTCATTTTACAAAGAAGGGAACTCCTTGGAGCAATCATTAGGCCATGTAAGAAAATATACATGTTTAGCGTCCCCGCCCGCTTCCTTTTTGGGGGCCGCCTCCTAGACCTCTATTATTTTTTTTTTGAAATTTTTTGAAATTTTTTGAAATTTTGTTTTTAAAGAAAAAACATGAAAAACACTGCTAGTCTAAAATGGATCTAGATCTATTTCTGATTTAAAAGAAAAAAGAAAAAAGAAATCTTGAAAAATAGCCCGACTGTCAGGGAAATTGTACCGAGCAGCCATTTTAAGTCTTTAAGAGAAAGAAAGGACCTCTTCCTAACTTTGTTAGACTCTATCCTAATATTAAAAAAAGCTGAACGCTAAACACGTTGTTTTTTTTTTTTTTGCCTAAAAGTCAGATGCAGGAATATTGCCTGCGTCAAAAGACTAAAATAAAAATGATAAAATTCAATGTAGATTTTCTAGATCTAAAACACACACAAAATTGCTAGAAAATGAATGTAGTACTTACCACTTATCTTCAGGATCTTTCCATGATATGGTTTTCCTCCTTGAAATTTTATGTCCGAGGCTGAGCCCACGCTCCTTGCCTCTTCCGGCACATTTTTGAGGTTTTCGATCGAAACTTTTCTCTCATCGACCCAATAAACAATGCAAAACTTCTTCATTATCTATATAAACTGCAAACTAAAAGTACAGATAAAGCCTGAAAATATCTACCGACGAAATCGAAACAGAAACAGAAACAATCTCGTAAAGAAGAAGAAGAAACGACGTATAGCTAGGAGTAGTACCGCGTGTATTGTCATGCAGATGAAAAAGTTTTCCTTCACAATACATGCGTTGCACTTTCTTTCGATCCGATCGATTCCTTTCAAATTTCGGCCGAGACAGGAAGTAATTTCCATATCCGCACGTAGGGCCGGGGAATATTTCAGCGATATCAAGCGATCGAAATATGGGTTAAGAAGTAATTATTTCGAATTTGGAAACCATATAAATTATTATTTAAGGAGTAGTGTGTCATTGAAATCTATTTTGAATACAAATTTGTAGCGAACGGTGTATCGTTAGAGCTTGCCACTCTCGAATTAACCCATGAGCGAATGGAATAGTCCATCCAGTCTTCGTAATGTGGTCATCTCCTCGACCATGCCTACCTACCTACCTGCCGCCGCTCGAGCCGTGGACCCGTTAGTCTTGAATACATCCGCAGTTTTTTTTCTCCCACGAAATAAAAATCATAACCACGCAAATACATTTGGATCTCCTATCAATGCGAACGAAACTCGCAAAATAAAATACAGCAATAACTTAAATGTTAGCTTTTTCATTAGGACGTGATAAGTAAAAAGTTCTGCATGGAAATAAAATCTTGAATGACTGTCTAGAACTGGTGACAACGTCGTCCAGCAGTGACTGAACTCAGAATTTCGGACAAATCTTTTATAAGTCTTATCTTTAATTAACTTATAGACTAAGATATTAAATCTAAATCATTGTTGAATCTGATTTTGTTATTTTTTGAAAATATTCTATTTAGATAATATTAGATGTAAACGCCACCACGCCTTCGCCTGATAAGGGTTTTTATTTCGTGGGGACGGAACCGCGGATGCATTGTAGACTATCGCTGATTTTGGTGGTAGCATGTTCTTAGTACATGTGTACGCAATTATTTTATTTTGTTATTATTTACGGTCCGAGGCAAGATTAGGACTGATTCATTATCAATTTCGGGTTTGTGTTTTCTATGAAAGGTTCAAATTTGTAAATAAGTAAATTAGTTTCTAAGCTTCTTTATTAAAGTGGAAACAAATAACAAAATAATGGGACTGACGTCATGGATAAAGGAATCACAGCTCGTGTGTAAGGCTAGCTCTCTACGCACGCACGTCATGTCGCTAGCGCTTCAATTCACGCTCTGTACAAATTCATGCACTGCATGCATGCCACCGCTACCGGAATTTTGAATCATCTATTTTCTTTGACTGGACTTGAGATTTACATACAGGTACATTGGTTACCTCATCAAGATTTGGACCCTGATTCAAAGTATATTTTGTAAAATATACAAGCGATTACCGGCAATAATTAGATGTACGAAAGTCAAACTTGTTCATTCTCAGACTCAGCTCAGCTCAGAAAGACGAAACTGAATCGTTCGCGTACGTAAAAACGTAGTAGTCCCGTAGACTCATCTTCGTGTCCGTTTGTTGCAACACTTGAACATTCTCTAACTGAGTCTAGACTAGGTCCAAGTCACCCTAACCCTTGCTAACGTTAGCTCTCTTGATCTCGATCTCAAGCTCGATCTATCCTACACCTTTCTGATCATCAAACATGAATTTTGACAATAAAACTAGTACACCTAAAGCTAAGCAGACAATTTCACTGAGAAGGGGAAGAAGAGGACCTTATAATTATTCTTCACGAAAAGGAAATGTGTCCAACGTGAGTGTGACGTCTGAAAAGGAGCTGGATCAAGTTCAACTTCCAGAACAAATGAAGAACTTGCTGGAACCCAGCCAAAATCAAAGCTTGGAAGGAGACAAAAGAAAGACATGTGGTAAGTTCCGAATTCAGATTATCTCATGAACATAGACCCCTACTTTAATTTACTTACTTATGATTAGCCTAGATCTAGTAGTACAGTTACAATTTACATGATGAATCTGATGAATTGGTACATACCTGACTAGACCGAATTTTCTGTCTCTTTCGTTCGTTAGCCTCTTAATTGGGGTAGGGTCGGCCGGCTCTCTCTTTAGAGACGGAAACCGTTGATACACATTCCCTTGATAACGCCACGGCCATTTCAGGTCGTATTGTTATGTTATGCCCCCCAAATCCCCCAAAATGTCATTTTACCTCATGCATGTTATATTGTAAATTAGGCCTAGGCTATAATATATCAGTTCCACTTACCTACTTGAATGAAATAATCAGTTTAATGGTCCCTTTTTAGGAAATTATGGGTCAAAATCGAAATCCATGTTGAAAAAAGATTTACCTTAATTTAATTACACAGATTCTTCAGAGGCAGTCGGCGGTAACTGGTGGGATGTTCCTGAAAGCTTCACTCAATCTTCTAGTTCCAAAGTTGGTAAGTTCACTGAAAGTATGGTTATTTTATTCAGCGACTGGAGCTCCGCGTTAAGCTAGATCACCGGGACATGCCATTGAAACTTTTATTCCAACTAGTATTAATAGTAGTAATGTATTGTCTTCAATGATCAAGACCTACTGCTTTTAAAATATGCAATAGATCACACTCCTAAATGTCCTATTGAAACGCCAAATTGTAGTTATGATACATGTACAACAAGTATTGTCTTGATTTTTAGGTGTTTGTGGGTGGTGGATCATGTAGTATGAACCATGGTGGGGGGGGGGTCATGATATCTACATTCTCCGCTACACTACTCCCTCCCCCCCCCCCCCCCCGAAAAATGAAAAAATCTGAAAATTAAGCTCTCCAAGAAAAAAATTATTGCTAACTTGCTATGGTGTCCTCAAAACCATTACACCATTCTCAATACAGTCAACCTTTCATGCATCACACTTCATCAAACGACCCCTCTCTTTATTGCCAAAGCTATTTCATAAGTCCTGGCCGACTGTGTTTTTTTCTTGAAATTCTCTCTTGGACCATTATGGATCATTCTACCTAATCTCCATTTGCAATACCCATACCAATCATGTGAAGTGCAATATGATGTGTATATAACACATAATTAGAAACTGTAGCTGTAACCTTTCAAGTTTGGCCTAATCACTTTGTCTTGTTTTGTATGATTTTCTTTGTGGATAGACGAGGGTTTTGATGATCCCGAACTATCAGTCACTGAGACCCAGTCAAGGAGTGCACATAAGAAAGGAGGTAAAGTTTCACACACACATCGCCAATACTTTTCAGCTCTTTAATTTAAAGCTAACTTAATATACAATGCAGGTGTTGTGTTATATGATTTAATAGTTGATGACATAGAATATATAACCACTTAATTGAGATTTTTTTTTCCCGCTATTTTATGCTTCAGAAATCAAATTACAGCCAATGTGCAAACATTTTTAAGTCGAAGCTATTTCATCAGTCTCAGCAAATTTAAGGCAAGTTTGACTGTGTAACAATGTTGTGTTAAGTCTTTAGAAAGTAATGATACAGTCACACTGACCATGTTTCATCTAAATTTTAAACATATCAATTGTTTTGCAGGAGCTGCAGAGGCAGTGGATACTGAGTGGTGGGATGCCCCTCCAACTCTCGTAGAGAGTAAGTACGAAATATGCTGAGTGATGCTTGTTTGGTACCCTTCAAGAATTTTATGTCTGTCACCCCACCCTCTTTTTAATCTACATGATCATTCTCTTCCATTTGAAGCGAATAACTTCACGGCAATTAATCTTGGAAGATTAGCTCATATTATAATGTTTAATGCATTCAGTTATGTGCAGTGCATAGTCATTTCAAGTATGTGTCAGGGATTGAAATTTGTTAATGTAATGCAGAGTGGCAAATCCGGGAGACTCCCGGAAAATTAGTCGATCCCCCGACACGTACCCAAAATCCACAATGATTCCACAAATCAAAAATCAGCTCTGGTCCTGTAAAGTATTAAATCTTCTCATTGAAAATCAGGTATCCTCTTTTTTATAGTCCTGTAAGTTATTAAGTGCACTGGCGTGTGGTAAAATCAATGTTTCCCTAACAATGATTTTGATAATCTTTGCTGTAATATTGATTTCAACTTAATATGCATGTGTATTGAACAAATAAGTCACAAAGTGATTAACTGGTATAATTTTCTCAAGGCTCAACAAACTTGCAAAAATTTGGCTGGGGCAAGTGCAATCACTGCAGATAAAGTCAGTTTCAAAAAAGCAAAATGTTGAGATGAGTATCTATTAAAAGGAATAAAGGCATGATGAGGATTAAAGAACAATCATCTGACATAACTTCATTGAAACATTCAATTACAATTATTTTTGACTTTATAAAGAAATTTATATTTCTCCTGTTTTCTCCTTTCAGATGTGAGAGATGCTGATCCACCAGGTGAATGGATGGCCAATGCTGTCACTGCTATGTCCACGGACAACAATGAAGAGGAAAAGGAAGAGGATGGGGATGACATACATTTTGATGTTCTTGGTGATGACTGGTTCGATGCTGAGGAGAGCTTTGAGGACATTCCTGCATCATCAGATGATTCACCATTTGATAGCAAACCATTGTATGAAGGAGCCCCATTGACCCTTGCAGAGAGCATGCTTCTTATTTTAACCTTAGGGTTGAGGCATAGCTTAACAGGGTCATGTCTTGTTGACATTTTAACTCTTGTGTGCCTGCATTGCAAACACCCAAACCTGTGCAAGACTACCCTTCATTTGTTTAAGAAATATTTCTCTAACTTAAAGATGCCCCTTGTATTTCACCAGTTTTGTTCAGTTTGTGGTTTCCTTTTAAATAAACAACAAAACAGCTGTCCATGTTGTCACAAACAAATTACAAGTAAGAAAGACAAGACATATTTCATTGAAATCCCCATTTTGGCACAGATACAAGCTTTGTTTCAACAAAAAGACTTTAGTGGTGATCTGCAACACAGATTTCATAGAAAAAATGATGGTACGATTAGAGATATATATGATGGTCTCTTGTACAAGAAGTTTTCACAACCTGGTGGACTTCTACAAAACCCCAATAATATTTCATTTATGTGGAATACTGATGGCGTTCCAATTTTTAAGTCCTCAAAATTTCAAATTTGGCCCCTTTATTTTTTAATCAACGAATTGCCCCCAACTAAAAGATTTCTGAAAGAAAAAATGGTGATAGCAGGTTTGTGGTATGGTGAAGGTAAGCCACACATGAATACTTTTTTGAAACCTTTTCATACATCATTGCAAGACTTATCATCTGGAGTTAATATCTGTAATTACCTGGGAATGGAACAAAAGGTTAAGGGCATTTTATTGTGTGGGACATGTGATATGCCTGCAAAATGCTCGGTCCTCAATATGACCCAATTTAATGGGTTATATGGATGCCCCAAATGCACCCAACCAGGGGAAGTCATAAGTGTTGGAAGAGGGCATGCAAGAGTGTTCCCTTGTGATTTGACCACATTAGATGACAGCAAAAGAACACATGACCAAACAAAAATGTGCGCAGAGCAGGCTTTTCAGATGGGAAAACCAATACTCGGAATAAAAGGTCCATCCTGGTTTTTGTACCATATGCCTGATTTGATAAATGGTACAGCTATTGACTGGATGCACCAGGTTCTTCTTGGAATAGTTAGAAGGCTTTTAAAACTTTGGTTTGATAGCAGCCATTCCAGTCAACCTTATAGTATATCCCACTTACTTTCTGCTGCAGATGCCCGTTTGAAGAATCTGAAACCTCCAAATTTCATTGGTCGAGTACCAAGAAGTATTAGGGATCACAGAAAATACTGGAAGGCATCAGAGTGTCGGTCATGGCTCTTCTACTACTCCCTACCAGTATTATCTGGTTTACTCCTTGACATGTATTTTCAGCATTATTTGCTTTTGGTGGAGGCTGTGTATTTACTTAATGTAGATTCCATTTCCCACGAAACTATCGATCACTGTGAGCAAGTTTTACAACATTTTTGTATGATGCATGAAACCTTATATTCCAAAAGTGAGATGACATCAAATATTCACCAACTGCTTCATCTATGTGATGTTGTCAGAAATCTTGGTCCCCTTTGGGTTTATTCATGTTTTACCTTTGAATCGATTAATGGAGAATTATTGTCTTTGTTTCATGGTACACAAAATGTTGATATGCAAATTGCTAACAGTGTGGCAATTTTCTTGAAGTATCCATTGCTTGTGCAAGATTTGAAACTGGATTCTGAAGTTGGAAAGTTTTTCTCTAGAATGAGATTCTCCTCACACAAATACAAGAAAGGTAAGCATATGTTTCATGATTACTATATTCTTGGTGTCACTAAGAAATACACCCTAAAAAGAATGGAACAAACTGTAATACGGAGACTAGTCGGCCATGCAGTCTGCCGTGAGGTTCAATCTTTCTTAAGAGTAATGTGGGATAGCACGGTAATATGTTCAAAAGAATATACTTTGGCCTACCAGCGAAATTCATACACTGTTATGTTTTATCAGGATGAAACCTTATCATTTGGTCGTGTTCATAAATACATAGAATTAACCCCTTCAGCTCCTTGTTCATGTGATGGTATCTGTTCATGTTCAATATATATTGCCCTTATTGAGAAGTTCCAGGTTGTAGATTTTCACCTATCAAATGATGACATGACATCTGCTAAAGTAAGTCACCTTGTTCCTTGCAGAAAAGATGGCTTTGAATTAGTAGCAGTTGAAATAAAGGATATAATTGAATTATGTGTTTTCATGGAGATTGATGATTGTGATTATTTGTATGTCGCTAAACGCCCCAATCAAGTAGAGAGAGATTAGCATGATCATCAGTTGGCATCTGTATACAAAGGTGTTCGGACGCTTTAAGGCTAAGACTTATTTTGCCATACCTCTTTGTTTTATAAGCTATTTATAAGCTACATAAAAACGTGAGTATTATTATTATGTATTGTGTTCATTACACTCTGTATATAATTGTATTGTGACTTGTCAAACCCTGAGTAGTGGTTGATTGGGTAACTCAATTGAATGCATGGTCTTTGTGAAGTGCTTACATACAAATGATTCCATTCACCCATCATGAATAATTGTATTTCAAAAGGCAGAATGTGAAATTGCATAAAATGCCTATAAAATCTCTTAAATGTAACTTTATGTCAGCTGACATTTGCAGCAATAATTATTGTGAGAGCACTGAATAATCAAATCCATAGATACATTCTGTAAGATATAAAGTAAACTTGGTTCCTGGAAACCATCATTTTGTTTCTCTTTTGTACGAGTCTCGAGAAATGTGTGCGACTTGATCATGTACATGTAACAACTTTTCCCCTCTTTATTGTACATAACTTATTGAAGAGTACTACTTGAAATGCAGATGCTTAGTATGCTTTCTAAAAGACTGGTAAGCTTAATTGCAATTAACTTCTCAAATTGTAGAATTGGTTTGCGAGTTGCGACGTGCCAGCTTGCAGGCGTGCAGTAGGTTCCATGTAAACAGTCGACTTTAAAATAGCAGGCTTGCAACATTTCAGTAAACTTTGCAAGCTTTCTGGCATGCAGTAGGTTTCATGACCAATCTTGCAAGCCTACAAGCTTGCAGCCGTTTTTAAAATAGCGTGTTAGCCTGCAAGCCTTGCAGGCTTGCAAGATTTCAGTAAACTTTGCAAGCTTTCTGGCATGCAGTAGGTTTCATGACCAATCTTGCAAGCCTACAAGCTTGCAGCCGTTTTTAAAATAGCGTGTTAGCCTGCAAGGCTTGCAGGCTTGCAAGATTTCCGTAAACTTTGCAAGCTTTCTGGCGTGCAGTAGGTTCCATGACCAATCTTGCAAGCCTGCAAGCTGCAAATGGACTTTAAAATAGCTTGCAGGCATGCAGCATTGGTCCTCGCATGCATGCAGCAGGATAGGGCAGAAATTTAAAGCGAGTTTATAGCGAGCAATAAGCGAGCGTGTACAGTGCGCTAGCTAGCGATTGCTTATTAGGATAGCCACTAGCTAGTCACTAGCTTTCACTAGCTAGTCGGTAACTGCCGGCATGCCTAAATTTCTGTAAGGGTACCAAAGGGCAATAGCGCATCATCTTGGTTTCGAACCTGGGTCACCGGATTGAGACCACTGCTCTACCGACTGAGCTATCGGGCCTCCGTCACAATCATCACCATCATCATCATCATGATGTGGGGTAGGATATTTCATTTCCTTAATAATAGTCCTTCTCCAAGCTTTCCAGTAACTCCAAACATGCTCATCTCTCAAACACAAATTCACTAAATGCTATTAAAGGAAAATTACTTCTGGAAATTTTTATAAAAAAACAAAAATACATAACGAACAAGATTGTTAAGTAAATACAGCATAATAAAACAAAATGCATAAAAGAAAATGATTGACAATTTCAAAGAGAAAAAAATGTTGTGGTAGGAGACTGAAGGAAATAAAATAAAAATACTATAGTAGAGGAAGGAGGGAGGGGGGGGATTGATGCAAGATAAAGAGAGAAGTAGAAAAGATAAAAGTTCAACCATTACCAGTACTATATTTACATTGGTCTTGAAAATCTACTTCTGAAGGGTTTTAATGGCTGTAGCTTTTATTTGCAAGCCATAACCTTTTTATCTTAATGATTTATCGAGCAAACAAATTAATTCCGGCCACTTTATAGCTACAAGTACATGCAGTGTATGTCGATTGGTAGGCACTATATATATTTCTCATCTTATTACACATAGCATATATGAAGAGCTCTAGCTGTACCACTCAAGGTAGTCATGATTACTATTGTGTAGACCCATGGTAACAGATAGTGGTCATTTTCCAACATATTCCAAGCTAAGCAGCTGGTATATTAAAGCTAACTTCGAGCTCTGGTATGGGAATCAGATTTTGAGAGAAAATTGCTATGATTTATTCTGGATTGTTTATCCTGCAGTAGATTGGTTGTATGAACCAGTGAAATAAAAACGAACGCACAAAAACTTACTGGGCATCATCTTCGATAAAAACCACAACTCCCATTTGCACATAGTGACCAGCTGTATTTAGCACATGTTGTCGGCCTACTTTATACTCAGATTTGTCTCTTACTTAAAAACTAAGCAGAGCTATAAACAAAATGATATCTATTACCGTATCTCCTGAATTTTAGAGAAACCTAATTACATGAAGATTTGGAAATTAATGTGTTGCACTCTTCACATTTAAAAAATCATAATATCAAAAACATCATTACCATTTTCAAAAGCAGTGTAAATGTAAGTTATGACTCACACATGCTGACAAATACATTATAGGTTTTGCAATGGCTAATATGGCCATTTATACAGTTGACGGCTTGAACTCATCAAATTTGAATTTTGAACCGTCACATTTTTTTTCTTCAAATATTGTTCAGCAACTTCACATTGTATTTTAAATATTAGGGCATTTGAAAAGCATTTTTTACCATGGGACATTTCTACAAAAATGGAATATTCTTCCACCCTAAAATAAAACAAATGAGAAAGCTCACAACTCGTTTTTCATCTTGACCAGAAGTCGGCCTCCTATTCAAAGGGCATTTTGTGGTGAGAGAATCTACCGATAGACTTATGCATGTATTAATGGAGGATGCTTTGTCATAATGCTCCTCTCATCTATCGATTGGATCCAAATAGCAATCCAAAACTGGGTCAGCCATTCAAAAAAAAACCACCTTCACATATACCATTAACCCAGATATGTATATTACTCAATTACGATCAAATCTGCCTCATTTAAAAAAGTAAAAGTATGTCTGGTTTCTGCTCTAGTCATTCCATATTAATTCTACCAATATTCTATCAATTAAAAACTATTTCTTTTTGATTAAGCTATAAGTGATTTTAATGAACAAATATCATCAAAATTCATATGCATGAATAACTGATTTAGCATTGCAACCAAATTAGTTTGTATTAGACATTTTCAGGAGTAATTGTCTGGTAAGTGAATTTCATGGCAAACTCATTTGCTGCTAGAAATGAATACAGAGGTGATTATTAACTTTGCATTGATTACAATAACATCAATGGTGGATCAATTCAAATTTTATATTGCTGGGCAAACCATTTAACACATTACCTACTAGTACCTGCTGATTCGTGATAGTAAGGCTATTTGGAATGACAGAATTCATCAGCCAATGGGTTCAAAGTAAATTGATAATGTTTTTTACCCTCAATATTGCATGTAGCAAATGCCACTATCTTTGCTCTATAGGAACAAGCCAGAAACATGGAGCTAAATTTATATTGTGAAAATATAATCCCAGGATGAAAACAATAAACAATGCAGTTGAAAGCCAATTCTGGAAAATATTACATTTTAAAATCCACTTTAATCTAAGTAAGATGTGAAATTTTGTAGACTGAGATGAAAATGTGTAGGAACTAATATTTGTCTCAGATGGCTATCAATTCAGTTTGAAATTAATATCAATTCAATATGGTTCATATCCTGTCACAAGATTACATGATATGTGACATGAACAGGAAAACACTCCTAACGTCTGCTGAGAGCCAGAAGGGCGTTATAACACTCTGCAAAAGTAAATGAGTAAACACCGTTCTGGCTCCCGTCAGAGGATATTTAACCAAGATCTGTATCATTATGCAAATGTAACACACAAGGACTTTTTTGGTTGCTATGGGCACATGAAGGTTTTGTTAACCTCAGCCCTGCCCCTTTTTACACACACACACTAGATAGCTTCATCCATATCTATACCTTTTCATGATCTGTTTGGGCATGCACTCGGTGTAACAGGATATGGGTCGGATGATGCCCTCCTGCATGTCTCCAAACAGGTTTCCTCCCCTCTCTACCAGTATATATGCTCTGTTATACAAGACTCTGTTATTCCTTGCATTTAGCCTCACCCCTTTGATTTATTTTCATCGCCTCAATGATATTAGTTTCTCACATCAATTTTTCCATCCTCTTCGTATTGCATACTCTTGCTACATATAACCCTGTTAATACTCATTGCTAAGAGTTACATCCAATCTATAAAATAATTCTTCCCTTATTGCAATTAGTTTCACCCCATTTTTTTTCTTCATCTCGGATTCCTGTTGGCCTTTTAATAGGTTGTATAAATTAGACACTGTTACTCATTGCCATATTGGCTTCACCCCATCTCCTTTCTTTTCAACCCCTCAGGAGTATATACTGCGCTATAAACAAAACCTGTTACTCATTTAGCTTCATCTCAACTCTTTTTCCCCCAACACCTCTAAAGTGTATACACTGCTAAAGAAGACACTCTTACTCATTGCTATTACTTTCACCTCATCCATTTCTTTTCATCTTCTCTACAGTGTATAAATACACTGCTGCATACACCAGCAAGCAAGCAAGTGAGCAAGCAAGCACGCACCGTGGCAGGAAGGGATGAATCATTGGAATGAATAGAAGGAGGTAGTTAGCGGTGACACGCACTCCCACGTCACGCTGCCTCCCTTGTGAAATAAGCGAGGCTAACAGGTTGGCATGAATTACTGATGCGGCTACGTGCATGTGTGTATTAAGACAAGGTGGCGTATATGCCAGGATACCCTTACAGAAATTTAGGCATGCCGGCAGTTACCGACTAGCTAGTGAAAGCTAGTGACTAGCTAGTGGCTATCCTAATAAGCAATCGCTAGCTAGCGCACTGTACACGCTCGCTTATTGCTCGCTATAAACTCGCTTTAAATTTCTGCCCTATCCTGCTGCATGCATGCGAGGACCAATGCTGCATGCCTGCAAGCTATTTTAAAGTCCATTTGCAGCTTGCAGGCTTGCAAGATTGGTCATGGAACCTACTGCACGCCAGAAAGCTTGCAAAGTTTACGGAAATCTTGCAAGCCTGCAAGCCTTGCAGGCTAACACGCTATTTTAAAAACGGCTGCAAGCTTGTAGGCTTGCAAGATTGGTCATGAAACCTACTGCATGCCAGAAAGCTTGCAAAGTTTACTGAAATCTTGCAAGCCTGCAAGGCTTGCAGGCTAACACGCTATTTTAAAAACGGCTGCAAGCTTGTAGGCTTGCAAGATTGGTCATGAAACCTACTGCATGCCAGAAAGCTTGCAAAGTTTACTGAAATCTTGCAAGCCTGCAAGGCTTGCAGGCTAACACGCTATTTTAAAAACGGCTGCAAGCTTGTAGGCTTGCAAGATTGGTCATGAAACCTACTGCATGCCAGAAAGCTTGCAAAGTTTACTGAAATCTTGCAAGCCTGCTATTTTAAAGTCGACTGTTTACATGGAACCTACTGCACGCCTGCAAGCTGGCACGTCGCAACTCGCAAACCAATTCTACAATTTGAGAAGTTAATTGCAATTAAGCTTACCAGTCTTTTAGAAAGCATACTAAGCATCTGCATTTCAAGTAGTACTCTTCAATAAGTTATGTACAATAAAGAGGGGAAAAGTTGTTACATGTACATGATCAAGTCGCACACATTTCTCGAGACTCGTACAAAAGAGAAACAAAATGATGGTTTCCAGGAACCAAGTTTACTTTATATCTTACAGAATGTATCTATGGATTTGATTATTCAGTGCTCTCACAATAATTATTGCTGCAAATGTCAGCTGACATAAAGTTACATTTAAGAGATTTTATAGGCATTTTATGCAATTTCACATTCTGCCTTTTGAAATACAATTATTCATGATGGGTGAATGGAATCATTTGTATGTAAGCACTTCACAAAGACCATGCATTCAATTGAGTTACCCAATCAACCACTACTCAGGGTTTGACAAGTCACAATACAATTATATACAGAGTGTAATGAACACAATACATAATAATAATAATACTCACGTTTTTATGTAGCTTATAAATAGCTTATAAAACAAAGAGGTATGGCAAAATAAGTCTTAGCCTTAAAGCGTCCGAACACCTTTGTATACAGATGCCAACTGATGATCATGCTAATCTCTCTCTACTTGATTGGGGCGTTTAGCGACATACAAATAATCACAATCATCAATCTCCATGAAAACACATAATTCAATTATATCCTTTATTTCAACTGCTACTAATTCAAAGCCATCTTTTCTGCAAGGAACAAGGTGACTTACTTTAGCAGATGTCATGTCATCATTTGATAGGTGAAAATCTACAACCTGGAACTTCTCAATAAGGGCAATATATATTGAACATGAACAGATACCATCACATGAACAAGGAGCTGAAGGGGTTAATTCTATGTATTTATGAACACGACCAAATGATAAGGTTTCATCCTGATAAAACATAACAGTGTATGAATTTCGCTGGTAGGCCAAAGTATATTCTTTTGAACATATTACCGTGCTATCCCACATTACTCTTAAGAAAGATTGAACCTCACGGCAGACTGCATGGCCGACTAGTCTCCGTATTACAGTTTGTTCCATTCTTTTTAGGGTGTATTTCTTAGTGACACCAAGAATATAGTAATCATGAAACATATGCTTACCTTTCTTGTATTTGTGTGAGGAGAATCTCATTCTAGAGAAAAACTTTCCAACTTCAGAATCCAGTTTCAAATCTTGCACAAGCAATGGATACTTCAAGAAAATTGCCACACTGTTAGCAATTTGCATATCAACATTTTGTGTACCATGAAACAAAGACAATAATTCTCCATTAATCGATTCAAAGGTAAAACATGAATAAACCCAAAGGGGACCAAGATTTCTGACAACATCACATAGATGAAGCAGTTGGTGAATATTTGATGTCATCTCACTTTTGGAATATAAGGTTTCATGCATCATACAAAAATGTTGTAAAACTTGCTCACAGTGATCGATAGTTTCGTGGGAAATGGAATCTACATTAAGTAAATACACAGCCTCCACCAAAAGCAAATAATGCTGAAAATACATGTCAAGGAGTAAACCAGATAATACTGGTAGGGAGTAGTAGAAGAGCCATGACCGACACTCTGATGCCTTCCAGTATTTTCTGTGATCCCTAATACTTCTTGGTACTCGACCAATGAAATTTGGAGGTTTCAGATTCTTCAAACGGGCATCTGCAGCAGAAAGTAAGTGGGATATACTATAAGGTTGACTGGAATGGCTGCTATCAAACCAAAGTTTTAAAAGCCTTCTAACTATTCCAAGAAGAACCTGGTGCATCCAGTCAATAGCTGTACCATTTATCAAATCAGGCATATGGTACAAAAACCAGGATGGACCTTTTATTCCGAGTATTGGTTTTCCCATCTGAAAAGCCTGCTCTGCGCACATTTTTGTTTGGTCATGTGTTCTTTTGCTGTCATCTAATGTGGTCAAATCACAAGGGAACACTCTTGCATGCCCTCTTCCAACACTTATGACTTCCCCTGGTTGGGTGCATTTGGGGCATCCATATAACCCATTAAATTGGGTCATATTGAGGACCGAGCATTTTGCAGGCATATCACATGTCCCACACAATAAAATGCCCTTAACCTTTTGTTCCATTCCCAGGTAATTACAGATATTAACTCCAGATGATAAGTCTTGCAATGATGTATGAAAAGGTTTCAAAAAAGTATTCATGTGTGGCTTACCTTCACCATACCACAAACCTGCTATCACCATTTTTTCTTTCAGAAATCTTTTAGTTGGGGGCAATTCGTTGATTAAAAAATAAAGGGGCCAAATTTGAAATTTTGAGGACTTAAAAATTGGAACGCCATCAGTATTCCACATAAATGAAATATTATTGGGGTTTTGTAGAAGTCCACCAGGTTGTGAAAACTTCTTGTACAAGAGACCATCATATATATCTCTAATCGTACCATCATTTTTTCTATGAAATCTGTGTTGCAGATCACCACTAAAGTCTTTTTGTTGAAACAAAGCTTGTATCTGTGCCAAAATGGGGATTTCAATGAAATATGTCTTGTCTTTCTTACTTGTAATTTGTTTGTGACAACATGGACAGCTGTTTTGTTGTTTATTTAAAAGGAAACCACAAACTGAACAAAACTGGTGAAATACAAGGGGCATCTTTAAGTTAGAGAAATATTTCTTAAACAAATGAAGGGTAGTCTTGCACAGGTTTGGGTGTTTGCAATGCAGGCACACAAGAGTTAAAATGTCAACAAGACATGACCCTGTTAAGCTATGCCTCAACCCTAAGGTTAAAATAAGAAGCATGCTCTCTGCAAGGGTCAATGGGGCTCCTTCATACAATGGTTTGCTATCAAATGGTGAATCATCTGATGATGCAGGAATGTCCTCAAAGCTCTCCTCAGCATCGAACCAGTCATCACCAAGAACATCAAAATGTATGTCATCCCCATCCTCTTCCTTTTCCTCTTCATTGTTGTCCGTGGACATAGCAGTGACAGCATTGGCCATCCATTCACCTGGTGGATCAGCATCTCTCACATCTGAAAGGAGAAAACAGGAGAAATATAAATTTCTTTATAAAGTCAAAAATAATTGTAATTGAATGTTTCAATGAAGTTATGTCAGATGATTGTTCTTTAATCCTCATCATGCCTTTATTCCTTTTAATAGATACTCATCTCAACATTTTGCTTTTTTGAAACTGACTTTATCTGCAGTGATTGCACTTGCCCCAGCCAAATTTTTGCAAGTTTGTTGAGCCTTGAGAAAATTATACCAGTTAATCACTTTGTGACTTATTTGTTCAATACACATGCATATTAAGTTGAAATCAATATTACAGCAAAGATTATCAAAATCATTGTTAGGGAAACATTGATTTTACCACACGCCAGTGCACTTAATAACTTACAGGACTATAAAAAAGAGGATACCTGATTTTCAATGAGAAGATTTAATACTTTACAGGACCAGAGCTGATTTTTGATTTGTGGAATCATTGTGGATTTTGGGTACGTGTCGGGGGATCGACTAATTTTCCGGGAGTCTCCCGGATTTGCCACTCTGCATTACATTAACAAATTTCAATCCCTGACACATACTTGAAATGACTATGCACTGCACATAACTGAATGCATTAAACATTATAATATGAGCTAATCTTCCAAGATTAATTGCCGTGAAGTTATTCGCTTCAAATGGAAGAGAATGATCATGTAGATTAAAAAGAGGGTGGGGTGACAGACATGAAATTCTTGAAGGGTACCAAACAAGCATCACTCAGCATATTTCGTACTTACTCTCTACGAGAGTTGGAGGGGCATCCCACCACTCAGTATCCACTGCCTCTGCAGCTCCTGCAAAACAATTGATATGTTTAAAATTTAGATGAAACATGGTCAGTGTGACTGTATCATTACTTTCTAAAGACTTAACACAACATTGTTACACAGTCAAACTTGCCTTAAATTTGCTGAGACTGATGAAATAGCTTCGACTTAAAAATGTTTGCACATTGGCTGTAATTTGATTTCTGAAGCATAAAATAGCGGGAAAAAAAAATCTCAATTAAGTGGTTATATATTCTATGTCATCAACTATTAAATCATATAACACAACACCTGCATTGTATATTAAGTTAGCTTTAAATTAAAGAGCTGAAAAGTATTGGCGATGTGTGTGTGAAACTTTACCTCCTTTCTTATGTGCACTCCTTGACTGGGTCTCAGTGACTGATAGTTCGGGATCATCAAAACCCTCGTCTATCCACAAAGAAAATCATACAAAACAAGACAAAGTGATTAGGCCAAACTTGAAAGGTTACAGCTACAGTTTCTAATTATGTGTTATATACACATCATATTGCACTTCACATGATTGGTATGGGTATTGCAAATGGAGATTAGGTAGAATGATCCATAATGGTCCAAGAGAGAATTTCAAGAAAAAAACACAGTCGGCCAGGACTTATGAAATAGCTTTGGCAATAAAGAGAGGGGTCGTTTGATGAAGTGTGATGCATGAAAGGTTGACTGTATTGAGAATGGTGTAATGGTTTTGAGGACACCATAGCAAGTTAGCAATAATTTTTTTCTTGGAGAGCTTAATTTTCAGATTTTTTCATTTTTCGGGGGGGGGGGGGGGAGGGAGTAGTGTAGCGGAGAATGTAGATATCATGACCCCCCCCCCCCCCCACCATGGTTCATACTACATGATCCACCACCCACAAACACCTAAAAATCAAGACAATACTTGTTGTACATGTATCATAACTACAATTTGGCGTTTCAATAGGACATTTAGGAGTGTGATCTATTGCATATTTTAAAAGCAGTAGGTCTTGATCATTGAAGACAATACATTACTACTATTAATACTAGTTGGAATAAAAGTTTCAATGGCATGTCCCGGTGATCTAGCTTAACGCGGAGCTCCAGTCGCTGAATAAAATAACCATACTTTCAGTGAACTTACCAACTTTGGAACTAGAAGATTGAGTGAAGCTTTCAGGAACATCCCACCAGTTACCGCCGACTGCCTCTGAAGAATCTGTGTAATTAAATTAAGGTAAATCTTTTTTCAACATGGATTTCGATTTTGACCCATAATTTCCTAAAAAGGGACCATTAAACTGATTATTTCATTCAAGTAGGTAAGTGGAACTGATATATTATAGCCTAGGCCTAATTTACAATATAACATGCATGAGGTAAAATGACATTTTGGGGGATTTGGGGGGCATAACATAACAATACGACCTGAAATGGCCGTGGCGTTATCAAGGGAATGTGTATCAACGGTTTCCGTCTCTAAAGAGAGAGCCGGCCGACCCTACCCCAATTAAGAGGCTAACGAATGAAAGAGACAGAAAATTCGGTCTAGTCAGGTATGTACCAATTCATCAGATTCATCATGTAAATTGTAACTGTACTACTAGATTCTAGATCTAGGCTAATCATAAGTAAGTAAATTAAAGTAGGGGTCTATGTTCATGAGATAATCTGAATTCGGAACTTACCACATGTCTTTCTTTTGTCTCCTTCCAAGCTTTGATTTTGGCTGGGTTCCAGCAAGTTCTTCATTTGTTCTGGAAGTTGAACTTGATCCAGCTCCTTTTCAGACGTCACACTCACGTTGGACACATTTCCTTTTCGTGAAGAATAATTATAAGGTCCTCTCCTTCCCCTTCTCAGTGAAATTGTCTGCTTAGCTTTAGGTGTACTAGTTTTATTGTCAAAATTCATGTTTGATGATCAGAAAGGTGTAGGATAGATCGAGCTTGAGATCGAGATCAAGAGAGCTAACGTTAGCAAGGGTTAGGGTGACTTGGACCTAGTCTAGACTCAGTTAGAGAATGTTCAAGTGTTGCAACAAACGGACACGAAGATGAGTCTACGGGACTACTACGTTTTTACGTACGCGAACGATTCAGTTTCGTCTTTCTGAGCTGAGCTGAGTCTGAGAATGAACAAGTTTGACTTTCGTACATCTAATTATTGCCGGTAATCGCTTGTATATTTTACAAAATATACTTTGAATCAGGGTCCAAATCTTGATGAGGTAACCAATGTACCTGTATGTAAATCTCAAGTCCAGTCAAAGAAAATAGATGATTCAAAATTCCGGTAGCGGTGGCATGCATGCAGTGCATGAATTTGTACAGAGCGTGAATTGAAGCGCTAGCGACATGACGTGCGTGCGTAGAGAGCTAGCCTTACACACGAGCTGTGATTCCTTTATCCATGACGTCAGTCCCATTATTTTGTTATTTGTTTCCACTTTAATAAAGAAGCTTAGAAACTAATTTACTTATTTACAAATTTGAACCTTTCATAGAAAACACAAACCCGAAAATGATAATGAATCAGTCCTAATCTTGCCTCGGACCGTAAATAATAACAAAATAAAATAATTGCGTACACATGTACTAAGAACATGCTACCACCAAAATCAGCGATAGTCTACAATGCATCCGCGGTTCCGTCCCCACGAAATAAAAACCCTTATCAGGCGAAGGCGTGGTGGCGTTTACATCTAATATTATCTAAATAGAATATTTTCAAAAAATAACAAAATCAGATTCAACAATGATTTAGATTTAATATCTTAGTCTATAAGTTAATTAAAGATAAGACTTATAAAAGATTTGTCCGAAATTCTGAGTTCAGTCACTGCTGGACGACGTTGTCACCAGTTCTAGACAGTCATTCAAGATTTTATTTCCATGCAGAACTTTTTACTTATCACGTCCTAATGAAAAAGCTAACATTTAAGTTATTGCTGTATTTTATTTTGCGAGTTTCGTTCGCATTGATAGGAGATCCAAATGTATTTGCGTGGTTATGATTTTTATTTCGTGGGAGAAAAAAAACTGCGGATGTATTCAAGACTAACGGGTCCACGGCTCGAGCGGCGGCAGGTAGGTAGGCATGGTCGAGGAGATGACCACATTACGAAGACTGGATGGACTATTCCATTCGCTCATGGGTTAATTCGAGAGTGGCAAGCTCTAACGATACACCGTTCGCTACAAATTTGTATTCAAAATAGATTTCAATGACACACTACTCCTTAAATAATAATTTATATGGTTTCCAAATTCGAAATAATTACTTCTTAACCCATATTTCGATCGCTTGATATCGCTGAAATATTCCCCGGCCCTACGTGCGGATATGGAAATTACTTCCTGTCTCGGCCGAAATTTGAAAGGGATCGGATCGAAAGAAAGTGCAACGCATGTATTGTGAAGGAAAACTTTTTCATCTGCATGACAATACACGCGGTACTACTCCTAGCTATACGTCGTTTCTTCTTCTTCTTTACGAGATTGTTTCTGTTTCTGTTTCGATTTCGTCGGTAGATATTTTCAGGCTTTATCTGTACTTTTAGTTTGCAGTTTATATAGATAATGAAGAAGTTTTGCATTGTTTATTGGGTCGATGAGAGAAAAGTTTCAATCGAAAACCTCAAAAATGTGCCGGAAGAGGCAAGGAGCGTGGGCTCAGCCTCGGACATAAAATTTCAAGGAGGAAAACCATATCATGGAAAGATCCTGAAGATAAGTGGTAAGTACTACATTCATTTTCTAGCAATTTTGTGTGTGTTTTAGATCTAGAAAATCTACATTGAATTTTATCATTTTTATTTTAGTCTTTTGACGCAGGCAATATTCCTGCATCTGACTTTTAGGCAAAAAAAAAAAAAACAACGTGTTTAGCGTTCAGCTTTTTTAAAAATTAGGATAGAGTCTAACAAAGTTAGGAAGAGGTCCTTTCTTTCTCTTAAAGACTTAAAATGGCTGCTCGGTACAATTTCCCTGACAGTCGGGCTATTTTTCAAGATTTGTTTTTTCTTTTTTCTTTTAAATCAGAAATAGATCTAGATCCATTTTAGCAGTGTTTTTCATGTTTTTTCTTTAAAAACAAAATTTCAAAAAATTTCAAAAAATTTCAAAAAAAAAATAATAGAGGTCTAGGAGGCGGCCCCCAAAAAGGAAGCGGGCGGGGACGCTAAACATGTATATTTTCTTACATGGCCTAATGATTGCTCCAAGGAGTTCCCTTCTTTGTAAAATGAATACTCTGTCAAGTGTCAGTTGCTGTAATGTTATACTAATATTACTAGATCTATTGGATGCACATTTTTCCCAGAGTAAATTGGTTTGGGTATTTATCTAGAATCCCCTCTAACAGTGGAAGGAAGCAACCATATTCTTTGAAAATATTGTTCCAAAATGTACCGGTACATGTATGTTTGCACCTCCAGCTATATTAGTTTAGGTTATGTTCAGGGTTTAAACAGGACTAAGGATTTTCTCTTTATTGGACATCCAGAACTTTCCGCATAAAAGGCTGTAGCAACTGTGCGGAAAGGGACAAATAAAAAAGCACCTACGCTTCAAATGGGCAAATTATGATCAAGGTTTCAGGTCAGGGTGCATGCACGGTCGCAGCAACTTGGATTATATTGTGTTAGGGCCGAGTGAAGTCAAGTCACTTAATATTAATAATAATAAATAATAATAAAAACGTTACTTATAAAGCGCTTGCCACCGAAGTCTCTAAGCGCTTCAGTAAGTACAGCCGGTTACAATATGATTTTCTTTTTGTGTTTTTGTGTAGAAAACAAAGAAGAATTGATCACGGAAATGAAGATGGTATCAATTCATGAGGATGGTAGTGTGGAATTTGCCACCACCAAAGCCACCACCACCACAGCCACCACCACAGCCACCACCACAGCCACCACCAAAGCCACCACCAAAGCCACCACCAAAGCCACCACCACAGCCACCACCACAGCCACCACCACAGCCACCACCAAAGCCACCAACAAAGCCACCAAGACTCAGAAGGTCCAAGCCGTTGAGGCGGCTGCACAGGTCCAGAAGGAACTGTGCAGACAGATGCTGTCAGCACAGGTTCGTGAACTGTACTTAAAATGCTGAACTTCAATTTCCTTGGCACAATGGTCACTCAAATAAAATCATACCAATGTCTGATTCAACCAAATAATAATCTCTATATTTCTGCAATCTGACTGCAAAGGATTCTGGTCTTTTTTTATTGGCAAAAGGGAAGTAGCCTCCTAAAATTTCTTGGTTTTGATGGATAATTGCTGAAAATTATCCAAACTTTCTCTCTAAACAACTGTCCTTGAGTCTAATTGATATCAATAAGCATTTCATTCATTTGATTGTTTTCATGTAGTTTTCATTTATTTATATTTTAAAACCTGTTTCATAAATACTAGTCCAGTTATGTATCTTAAATTTCACACTAATCCTGATGAGATAATATATACAGTTAACCTTGCATATCTAGAAGTCACATGAGGCGAAATTTCCCCAAGTAAAATCAATTATTAAAAAAAAAAAATCAAACTGTGCAAAACATGTGTTATTTAAATTTCCTATTAAAGAACAAGTTATGCAACGTTAACTGTAATTGTTTTTGTTTCACAGAAAGAGGATGAGCATTCCATTCTAAAAAGGGAGAATGCTACTCTCAAGAGGCGAGTAGCAGAACTCGAAGTAGAAAACAAGCGGCTGAAAGCAAACACAGGAAACCAGTCAAACCAGTCAAACCAGTCATTCACAATGGGTAAGTAACGTACATGTACATTACTCTTTCCATTGCCTACACTGTATCTTACAAAGGTAAACTGCAATTGTCTCTATTTTTAAACATTAAAAAAAAAAGAACACTGACACTGGCGTACTGATTGTTTTCTTTTTCTTTCTTCAAATCATTGTTTGTATTTCTTCAATGTTTTCACTTGCATCAAGTTTTTTGCTTGTCAGCAGCTGGACCTTCAAACATATTTGGCTCATTATGCCATTGAATAATGAAAAAACAGTACCCCCGGTAGTTCATTTTTAACATGTACAGTATCTAAACCTTGTCCAGGCAATCAATTATCTTCTTTTTTTTCCCCGATTTTATCACAGATATTACACCTAAGAAGATAAAGCTCCTGAAGGAGATAACTTCATTTGTGTCCAATCAGGTAAGGTTTGTGTTTTCTATTCCATTGTAATATATATATTAAGTTACGGTATTTGTGTCCATTTGTCTTAATTTAATGAAAAGAATGAATTTTTTTTTGTTGATTTAACACATCCAAATTCAGTGAGAATAATAGAATTAGAATCCTGGAATGTCACAGACTAAATTTATGGGCCCAACATATTATAATAATGATAATAGTAATATTAAATAATACAATTTGTATGTACATTGTGGCAAATCCACTGTGTGGAGTAAACAAGGCACATGTAGAATTAATTAAGAAGCAAACAGAAATGCTTTACATAATTTTTAAGGGAGCTCCATAATTGAGGACACGCATGGGTAAATGATCTTCCCACCCAAGTTTTTGCACATTTAAATATCTGGAGTACTGAAATATATTTTGAAAAAAATCATGATCATATGAATAAAATACTAGTCAACAATTCAGTCATCCTTGCATAAGTAGAAATGTTGCATAAGCCAAAGGTATTCACGAGACCCCTCTCTTTAATAGTATCTTCTTTTTTTGTGTCATGTAAGTCAAATTTGTTTTTTTTAATCAATTGGTTCCAGTAGATTCGACTTAAGCAAGTTTGACAGGATTTTTTAAAACATTTTTTTAAGGTACATGAGGAACAAAAAGGAGTTGAGAAGAGGCCACTTCAACATCTCCCTATATACCCACCTACAGCAACGCTGACCGCCTCTACGGCCCCAACCCTGACCACCCCTCTGGCTCCGACCACGTCTACCCCTCCGACCCCAATGCTGATCGCCCCTTTGGCCCCAACGCTGACCGCACCTCCGCCCCCAACTCTGACCGCCCAGTTTCTGAATGTCCAAACTCCAAAAGCCTCAGTATCAGTAAGTAAGATAAATGCTGCTATCGTCTTGCATTCAGAGGGTGGAATGTGAAAAATTAAATGAATATTGAGATATATTCAAAACCAGAACTCCTTTTTCAATTTCATTCATTACTAGTCAACTATCAATTTTGGAAATTTTCTCCAAGTTAACTATATAGAAGTGACCCAACGTTGTTGTAGTTTTGCACAATTCAACACAGTTAGCAAGTACATGTGTAGGCATACCTTTAATTAAAGTGGTCTTGGGTTTGTCATAACCTGTTTTCTGTTGCTTAAAATCTAGTTTTCATCAGACATTATTGCTGTATGCTATTGATCTATTGATCAGGATTAATATTAACCCCCCCTCCCCCCCCCCCGAAAATTGTATTACAGTTACAATAAAGTTCTGGTCGGGGGGGGGGGGGGGGGTGGGAAGAAAATTGACTTCAAAGATATTGATTTTCTGTTATATTAATACATGGAAGATTATCACAGATTACCATTATTAAGAAAAAAATCTTGCCAGAAATTAAAAAGAGCATTTTTTATATACAGCTGTACATGTAATCACATATTTGTCTTGTGTTGGAACTGCATTGCATCACTTTCTAAACTAAGATTCTGCCATTAATTAAATGTGACATTGAACTTTTTTATTTTTATCAAATGTTTTCAATTACAATATATTAACATAACCCTAATTATAATGATAATTATAATTTTAATGAAAATATTTTTGATCACCAAAACTCCTGATTAGCTTTATGCAAGAGACCATCAGCCTTTTCACACACAGCTAAAATTCTATAAACATGATTAGTATAAACGTGTTTGAAACGTGTTTAAACTAATCACGAGCCTTTCACACACAGAAATTTCGTTGCGATCGTTCATAGTTTCGTGATTAACTACTGCTCGTAAAATGCGCAGTAGTGCCATTGCGCATTGAAGGTCATGTCATATCAATCAAAGCGCACGCTCCATCCAGTCTAAACACGTTTAAACACAAATTTCCTTTCACACACAAAATGTCAAGCTCTCTAGATACGAACTTCGTATCTGCAGCCTGCTTTTAGGGGCGTATGGATCGCAACTTTGTATCTATCCCAACATCGTATAAACGATGTTCACACTGGGAAATTTTGTCTATAAACATGTTTAAAACTGTTGAGTGATTCTAATCATCTCTAGATACGATGAATTTTAGCTGTGTGTGAAAAGGCTGCATGTGTTACTTTAATTTATTTCAAAATCCATGGTGCTATATTTATTTAGATATGTATTGATTTGTCTTCCCTTAAAAAAAAACTGTTTTTCAGGGATCCAGTTCCAAGCCAAAGCAACTTTTTTTTGCCGCATCGGGATCATCACCTGTAAGTATACTCTATACTACTGTATTAAACATGTTTGTGGTAGCAATGGCTCATTAAGATTTTGTTTTTTCTTTTGGCAGTAGGCCTTGGTTTTGTTGTTAATATTCTGTGTCATGCAGAAAACTTTCATTCATTTGGGATAATAATTTTGTTTAGTTGAGCTTCTACACTTAAACATCATCTAAACGTTTTGACTCAGCCCTAGTTTCCGCTGTATCATGTTTCTTGTGTTCAAAGGTCTTTGAATTTTTTGCTTTGATATTGTCAATGAAATGTACAGTAGGCAGGAAATACACTATTATGAACTTCACTTGTTTTTATTTTGTTTTTCTCCCCAGAGCTCTCATGCACACCTGGAGTACCCTGATGAGGTAGGATCCTTTCTTAAAACTTGGACTGCTATACTTGGGATATCTGAAGTTTGGGTTTTGAGGGAAATGTGTGTTGCAGAAAAAATTAGGTTCTGGAAATTGGGGAAAATCAAGTGAAATGAAACGTGCCTTAGGATATTTTTAACGTGCATAAAAGAGAGTGAAGCAGGCATAACAAAAAATGTGTCAGTGGCCCAAGGGTCTTGAAGTTGTCTGAACGTTGAAAAGATTTATCAAAATAGCTAATACAGTAATACATCAACTTTGTTGAGACCTTCAATGCAGGAATGAATTATACATTGCTAAGAAAGAATCTTTTGTTTTAATGCTCATCTGAATATGTTTTAATCCTAATCCTATTAGGGTATATCTCAAAGCATGGGGGGGGGGATTTTTTAGGCCCCTCCCTCGGGTCTCAGCACAAAAATTCACACAAAGATAGAGGGTAATGTAAGCTACAACATTGGAAAGTCATACATGTATTTTACGAAATAGTTTTCAATTTATGCAAGGAATTATATTCTTGCCTATGAATCACTCCGTAAAGCTCTGTGATTTTTTTGCATAGATACCCATTGTAACATCCTCAGCAATAATGGTGCTTGAAAAAGAATTTACATGCAGTATCAAGATTAATTTAAATTGTAATGCAAATTTAAGATTTTCAGACCAGCATGCATATACAAAATGTTGCCTAATTTGGGAACCACTTCCCTGTGTGCCTTATATTAAGTCTGAAAATGTGCCCGAGATTCCAACGCAAAAGTCATGAAACCATGTACATGTAGGCTTAATAAGCGCCAGTGGGTTTAGGGTAAAATGTGTTGGTTGGTTTTGCATGTGCCAGTTGACAATAGAACTTCATTCTCTTTATCTTTTTCCACATCAGACCTTGGTGCCCCTTTACCCTGGGGGGAAACCCATCCTAAGGGATGGGTTGAAGCGGCAGGCCTTTCGCAAAGGCCAGACGAAGGAGACTCTCCTAGTGAGTCTCCTGGAGGTCGTCTTCGGCCAGGAGACCTTGGCCAAAGGGAAAGCCTGCGGGCTGAGGGTGGCGCCGAACAAGAGTTCGGAGGAGGAAACTGTGCCACTGGATCCGGAGCTCTTGGTGGAGATAAAGGGTAACAAGCATTGTTTTATTGGTTAATGTCCAACATGACACACGTGCCCTTTAAATCAATTTTTTGTGTGATTGGCATTTTAAAACTTTAGGTACGTGTTTCAGAGTATTTTCTCATCGTAACAAAATCCCTGGGACAAGTAATATTCTTGTGGGTACTCGTAACTGTCATCAAATTTTTCCACAAGACAATGAATTTTAAAGCAAAATTATTTGTCTGTGTGTGTGTTACCATATACTGGAACTTATAGATTTGGGTATTAATTTATTGGGAATCTAATTATATCAGGTTTAAAACACAATAGAATGTTAAGAGCTGGGACAAGGAGTGCTTTGTTATATCAGGAATATTGTTATATCAGATCTCTTTATATTGAGTTTCCACTGTACATGTATTAAAGTTAATGCAAGTTAACAATTTTGTCTTTATTTTTCTTTCCTTTTTCAGAATGCATCCTGATGAAGTTTAGGACATCAACCGGGGCGGCGTGCCTTTCCCCAAAGGATTTTAATACAAAAATTAATTCAAAGTGCGCGTCCGCACGTAGGGCTCTAAAAAATAAAAATAAATAAAATAACCCCCTAAAAGCCATTTTCAAGCCCACTCGTTTTAAGGGAAGTTCTAAATTAGTATTGTCTTTCAAATGCCCTTGGAATTTAATCTTTTCATTTTTTGGCCTGTAAATGGGATATACATAGTAAGTACCTTTAAACAAACAAAATACATTTTTTTAAATTCATTAAACATTTTTTTCTAAAAAATCGATAAAGAACCTGGATAACAATTTTTTTTTAAAGTTTTTTTTTAAAGTTTTGTTATTGCTTCAAATCAAAGATATTTACAATCGTTGTTGATTATAACATTTGATCTGCCCGGATAACAAGTTGGTTTTGAAAGAAGCAGAGAAATTAAAGGCCTAGTCCACTCCAATTTTCAAAAATTATAGCATGTTGTAAATAAATAAAAGGTTAAAACTGCCAAATACCACTTTTCTTACTACCATCTCAACAACCATAAGCCTGGCACATCGGCATCTGCAATTGCGAGCTCCTCGCTCATTTGCTCAGTACTTTTGATGAAGGAATAGATTTGTTTCATACGGGTTTAGTGTAAAAATAGTTTTTTTCTTTGTCATCGGAAGCAGAAGTTAGTTTAACCTCTAGATGTTAAATTATCATATACATGTACATTATTACAGTAATATTATACTACAATTCAGAAGCTTTAGTTGTCTGCTCCATTCAAGTGTGTGATTTTTAGTGTGTGCTAAAAAAATCTGTGCCATATTATATGAGGTAACCAAAAAAGGCTGAGCAAAGTGGCTATATTACTGACATTTGCATTTTTGGAAAGAGCAACTCGACTTGAAAAAAATAAGCACAAAATCAAAATTTGTTGAGGACTTATTGTTGAAATACACCATTTTTCAAACCATGTCATGTACTACATATAATTTTTAAAATTTACTGCATCTGCCATTATGATTCAGGCAGACATAGTTTTGTCTTTGTCAGAAAAGTTTTTCCTGACTAAAATCTGTGCTACACACATTCACAACATTGTGATGTAGTAAATTTTGGCAAGCAATAAATATATGCAAGATAATATTTATAAATATGTACATATACTAGCCTAAATACAGTGGTATTTTCAGCAACATATGTAATCCTTTGCAATGCATCGACACAAGGATGTGACGAGAACATTTTTTTAAAATGAAAAGCGTGTTTGCCTGTACATGTAACATGTTCATTAGTTCTGATAAACTGCCTTTTCATGTTGAGTAACTGTAAGATGAAAAAGAAAAATATAACTTTACACGTCATTTTGAATATAACTGGTCACATTGTATTTATTGGTATTTATCGAAGCAAATTTGATTTATGCATGGACATTATATACTATTGATCCCTTAATTATCTTTCTTTTCTACACCCGACTGCTGGCCTGCACCCTTGCAGGGCTGCTTGCAACCTAGCAGGAATGCTGGCCTGCACCCTTGCAGGGCTGCTTGCAACCTAGCGGGAATGCTGGCCTGCACCCTTACAGGCTTGCAGGGCTGCTTGCAACCTAGCGGGAATGCTGGTCTGCACCCTTGCAGGGCTGCTTGCAACCTAGCAGGAATGCTGGCCTGCACCCTTACATGCTTGCAGGGCTGCTTGCAACCTAGCAGGAATGCTGGCCTGCACCCTTACAGGCTTGCAGGGCTGCTTGCAACCTAGCAGGGATGCTGGCCTGCACCCTTGCAGGGCTGCTTGCAACCTAGCAGGGATGCTGGCCTGCACCCTTACAGGCTTGCAGGGCTGCTTGCAACCTAGCAGGGATGCTGGCCTGCACCCTTACAGGCTTGCAGGGCTGCTTGCAACCTAGCAGGGATGCTGGCCTGCACCCTTACAGGCTTGCAGGGCTGCTTGCAACCTAGCAGGGATGCTGGCCTGTACCCTTACAGGCTTGCAGGGCTGCTTGCAACCTAGCAGGAATGCTGGCCTGCACCCTTACAGGCTTGCAGGGCTGCTTGCAACCTAGCAGGAATGCTGGCCTGCACCCTTGCAGGGCTGCTTGCAACCTAGCAGGAATGCTTGCCAGCACCCTTGCAGGGCTGCAGGTTTGCTAGCCTGCATGCTTGCAGGGGGTGCTGGGTTGCTAGCCTACACGCTTACTAGCTTGCGGTCACAAGTTCTTGATTTTTGATTGGATGAAATCTTTCCCTAATTTACATATTTTGCTAGTTGCAAGCTAGTCGCTGGCTAGCCGCTAGCTGCTGTGCTCGCTTATCACAAGCTAGCAACTCGCTTACCAATTTTTCTGTAAGGGTAGAGAGAGAGAGGAAAGAATAACCTGAACATGTGACTTGGGTATTAAATCTGTCCTATGGAGGGAGAGCTAAGAACAGATTGGTTACTGCATCATAACAAATTTGATGGCCTCTATATTGCATTTTAATGGCAGATGATCTACTACTACTAGTATTAAACTATTAAAAATGAACATTTATCTAATTCTACTGAAGATGAGTATTCTAGATCCTATTTTGTGGATCGTAATACTCCAAACTGAGCAAGCTGCAAATGATTAGTCTCAGTATTTATCAGAATATGAAAATTATTACACTGTGACTATTTCTCTCTCTCTAAAGAACAACAAGGGACTGGAATATAACCTACCTAATTATATATCAAAATTCAAGTACTTCGTTCAAATCGGTTTAGAAAATCAAAAAATTAACAACCACTGGCAACCACACCTCTAGGGTAAATATTTAGGACAGCAACCAAAGATCTGGCATCAGAGAAAGCTTAAAGATGCAGATAACAGGACATCTATTCAATGGTTTAACATGCTCAGATTTTTTTCTCAATATAAAACACAGCCAGTATTTCATATAACAGAATTACCAAAACATGCAGGCCTATAATATACATGCAATTTATATTTACACTGCCAGTATACAAACATGTACATTGAACTGTCTGGAATGTTGCAGTATAGACGTTCATATGTCACAGGAAGAAAAACGATGCAAATACAATTCATTCATTCAAGGGAGTAGGAAACATGTTCTTTCACGTTATTACTAGAAATACATGTAGACGTTTGTATCTCAAAATTATAATAGGTTCTGTTCTTTATAGAAATATACAACGAATAGCAGTAACAGCAGCCTGAGAGGGGGCCCGGGGAGAGAAAGAGAGATGGGGAGGGATGGAGAATGACAGAGAAAGAAATTGTTAAAGAGAGAGAGTCAGTAGTAAGACAGAAAAGGAGAGTGCACGATATAAAAGAAATTAAGTATGGGTGGAAAAGATGGACATGGATAAGATCTTGTCTGCTGCGAGCCAGAAGGGTGCTGATCCAAACACTATTACTATTTCATTTCATTTCATTTCATTTATTTCATTCTCCATAAAAAACATTAAAACATACTAACATGGTATACAGATAAAAGATCAATTACAAGAAAAATACAAAGGGAAGGAGCAAACTATTAAAGGTAAAGACCAGTATTGGAAACGCCCAAATTTCAAAAAATGAAATGGAAGCTCTTATTACCAATCATGTGAAAGAATATGTTTTGAATAATACATGATGATAACATTTTTGCCGGGAAACCGCCTACTAATTGATATATTTGGTAAATTAGTTTATCTATTGGCCTGTGAGAGATAAACGCACGTGTCGTTATACATCTTTCTTTACAGTGCTTGTAACTTTACGAAGACTGGGCCAAATTTCTTATCATTTTGATGATTCCAGAACCATGCAGTACACACCAATACTTATATGCTAGATGATCAACCTTTTCTGATCCATTCCACAACGTTTCTTTCACAATGCAATCGCATGACCATAACTGGTCTTTATCTTTAAAGAATTAATGCCCCTCTAGCTCCCAGCAGATGATTTAATGGTACCATGATATTTCTATCAATATCACCACAATCACCCTTCACTTCTCATCTATACCTGAAAGATGGATAGTGCATTTCACTTCATGCAATCAACATGAACTTGAAAGAAAATCACTTTTCACAGCTTGCTGATATTAGGTAGTGAGTGGAAAGTATTATTGCTCCTATATAATCTATATGATATACTTGGATATATCCACAGGGAATCCAATATTACATCTGCTCAGATCCAGAAGGGCACTGAATCTAGATAACAGTGTACGATTTAATTTCCTTCTGGCTCTACGCGAACGGATGATTTGTGAAGGTCCATCAAATGAAGTGGGAATGTATATAGAAGAAGGTAATCAGCAAACAGTACAATGACACTGCTCTGAAACTCTTTCATTTCACGGTCGGTCCAAGACATTGAATGAATTCATAAATCATCTATGGAGAGCTAGAAAAGGTATAACTTCTGTGTGAAAAGTTTATGGGCTAACACCTTTCTGGCTCTCACTATCAGCAGATGAAATATTACTGGGCCTTTAAGTGCAATCTTGCTGCCTTGTGCTATATCTGACTACCGGGTAGGTCTATTTTTAGCAGGTTGCGAGGGAAGAAGAAATGATATGAAATGAAATGAATCGCATGGAGTGGATTACTAGATGAATGAAATTTGAAAGTCATTCAGGAACTTCTTTCCAGGAATGAAATATCCTACCCTCTCTTCCAGACGAGATATATTTGCTATCTCAGTAAATATATAACCTACTTCTAAAGGAAATTATTCATCTTATTCCCCTCCTCTGCTCTTCATCCCTTCCTGCCTCTCACCCTCTCTCTTTCTCTCCTTCCCTCTCTCTCTCTCTTTCTCTTTCTCTCCCTCCATCCTTCCCTCCCCCCTCTCTCTCATCTCTCTTTCTCTCTCTGTTTTCTTTCATTTTCTCTTTATTTATTTTCTCTCTCTATCTCTTTCTCCATTTCTTATTACCTTCTTACTTGCCATCTTCTTCAGTTTAAGAAATATGGGCATCTCAAATCCAGCCAGTTTTGAAAATATATACATTCATTTTTTTTTAAATCACACCTTCTCACTCTCTTCCTCCTTCCTGCCCTCTTCTTTTCCATCACTTCCTTCCTTAAAACCTCTCCTAAAATCATCAATCATGTAAAAATCTGACACTTAAGGAATTGAGTAATCCCTAAATCTGACTTCTAACCCTTCCATCATGCACTCACATCTCAGGAGATCAATGCCCATCGTGGACATGAATGCTTTCAATTTGATCACTTTCCACCTTTTCTCGATCCCACCTTGCTCTCACTCCGGCGATCATCCTCTAGAAAATTAACATTTTGATATTTTGAGAGTGAGTCATTGTTTGCGGTAACAATATGCAGAGCCCTCCGCGTGTACCAGGTTGAATAGATGCGATACATGCAGGCTGGTTGAGCAGATGCAATACTGCATAATGCTCTTAAGTACACAGGTCAATCAGGCATGCATCTTTTGTGCTCCAATAACATATTGATTTCTCTATACCAGTACACATGTAAAATATTTTTCATGCCTATTTTCCTCTGTAAATGAATCTGTCGTTTAATTGTTAGTTGATGAATTACTTTTGTTTCTTCACCTACAAATAATTTATCCCTGCTCCTCATCTCTTGATTCATTTCCCTCCAGCCCTCCATGCACAGGCATCCTTTTTCATTTTACATGTTATGGATGACCACATTGACTCATAGCTTCCTATTTGAAATTGCATTTATATCCATAACTATTCACCATAATTGGCATGGATTACGAGGGAACATGGCTTTCCAAATTACCTCCACGTTTAAAGATATGTTCAAGAAATAAACAGCAAGACCAATTAGTTTTCCTTTCCTTTCTTTTCCTTTTATATTTATACAATATTACTGACCAACTTTGCAGAAAGATTAATGTAGAGACAAGCAAACTGTTTTATAACAATGCATATATTTTCTAGATCATTCTAGAATAGGCCGGTTATCTCGTCAAAAAATACATTTTTAAAGATCTGCACCAAAATCTTACTTTCTTGTTGGTTAAACCATAAAGAGCTTCCTTGAACAAAAAAACAAAAACAACAACAAAAAAAAATAAAAAAAAATTGACACTTTTCACTCTCTTTGAATCAGGTAAGAACCCTTCCTAACCTCTCTGCCAGTCAATAAGAATGAATAATCTCCCATGGAGACTATAGTTTGTGGGAAAGAACCTGTATTGAAAGACTACTAGGAAATGATCTATTTTTGAAAGTACGGTCAGTGTCCTGCATGACACCTGTTAACCTGCACCTGGTAACAGTACGAATGCCATCGCCTGTCGCAACAATCGAGGACGGCTTGATAAATTAGTTCCTCCCAGCACTAATCTGATAAAAGCTTGTAATTCATATTGGTGCTATATACATGATATAATTCCCAATATCATGTCTTAATCTATTTTCAACCTAATAATGCATACAAATTAGTTTGCCATTATTCTGAGATTGCTTTCAGGATGAATCAGCGAATGATGTTCAACCATAAGCTAAGGTTTTAGTATATTTCCCATTTTATTGGTTTATCTATGTTTGCAAGAAATATTTCTTTGTATTCTTTGCCTTTGTATGTTTTTATGAAAGTGGTGAATAAATTCAATTCAATTCAATTCAAAGGTGTATATTCTATCAATCTCAGAAATAGGGGAAATAAGAAATACAGCTGACATTGCAACACAGTACCGTATTTGCCGTCGTAAATGCTGCAGTATTTTCGGAAGAGAAAATATTAAAAAGTCTGGGTGCGGCCTATGCGGCCTATGCGGCCTATGCGCAACAGTCAAAAATCAGCAATCAAAACAGCACGTATTTGTACAATGGGACTAAAGCTAAGTACAATGACTATACCAGTTAATGTACAATGGTACAGGACATTTCTAGAATAACTCCACAATACCGACAATTTTGTGTTATAATATGCAAATATGGTACTATAAAAGTGAAATAGGAATGTACTATAGAGAAATATGCCTGGAGATAGAGGGTTAGAAAAGAACCCACCGATTAGAGTCAAGACAAGTTCAAATTTTCAACCATTTAATTCATGCTAAATATATTACTCATTGCAGAATGCGGATGTAGTATTGAAAATAATATCGCTAGTGTATTCAAATATCACTAGCCATTTGATCGTCCTCCACAACTGAATATAAATATAGGCTTACAACTTCAGTTCCAGAGAATGGTCATACATGTAAATGGTCAAAATTTCGAACTGGGCACATCTACCGTAACCCTCAACGTCTGTATTATCCATGGCAACTGTTGATGCCTAGTAATACAAATCTAAGATACCACCTTTACATAAAGGCCACCTTTACATGAAGGCCACCTTTACATGAAGACCACCTGTCTATAGTGGTCACCTGTTTTGCCTCACTCTTGAAGGAAACATGTGTAGAAGAACCTGTTTATAAAGGCAACCTGTCTACAATGGCCTTAATAGACAGATTGACTGTACACCTGTAACCCAACTCATACAATAACTGTTTAATAGATATCTTGTCACATACAAAATCAAAGCATAATAACATTACAGGCCACAATATTATACTTTTCTAATTTGGTCTCTGACTCTCTGCAAACGTTATACCGGTAACTGATATTAGTGTTTCCCAGTATTTTGCCAATTGAAGCATAAAATGTCCAATTATATGGCATACTGAGAACAAATTCTGTCAATGAATGTTGAATTTATCTAAAAATTGATTAATTGTAAAATAATGGTAACTCAAGTTCAAGCACGAAACTGCATGGTTTCATGACTATAGCCATAAAATATTTTGTACTACTTAATTTGCCCTACATTCATACCTCTGAGCCAAAGTGTCTCTCTCCTTCTCGATCGACTCCCAGAATCCCAACACAGCGTCAAAAAGCTTGCAAGTGTATAGTCAAATAATCCAAACTGAATGAACGTTTTTAAATCACGTACATGGCTGAAAAAAACTCGTCCTAGCTGACATGTTATGGACAGATTGTACCTTACTGACAGCCCTTCAGGTAGCAAATGAACAAGCAATTAGATGGTCGGTCGCAGTTGTATGGCCGTCATCTCAGCGTTGCCTAACCTTTGCTCGCAAGGTAAACAATAGGGGCACGTGGTAATTGCCCCAGGTGGGAAGCTCAAAAATATAGGTGCTTTTCAGCGGGGACAATGCCCCATGGCCAATGGGGTGTAACAAATTTGTAGCTGTCAAAAATATCAATATTTCAGGGTTCAACCGCAGTGGGGTTTGTTATTTTTGTTGAATTCACTCTGGGACTGAGGATTGTATTCCTACGTGGAGAACACGGCTTCAGAGAAGATTTATCAAAACCAAATAAGTGAATGGTAGTTTTAGTATTTATAACAAAATAGTGAGCTAGACTTGATTGGTATATTGGTATAGTATGTCACATTATCAATGAGCCGTATATGTACTAGACTTGGAAAATAAAATGCCTTCATCCAACAAGTTTTTCTTATAGGGATGCTATGTTATTATTAGGACATTTCATCAGTCTACAGTTGTTCACAGAAAGGCTTCCTTGTTACATTATATGAAGTTGTTACTCCTTGAAACAAAAGTTGCGAACTCATTATTATCTAAGATTGTTATTGGTTTCATTTTTGTTTTCAAAAAAATATGTACATGTAGCTTTCACACAAGATTTGCATTGACACCACTATCCAGAAGATGTCCAACTCCCTGTTAAAACGAACTGAAATTCTATAGAACATGATACATCTACTTATTTTTCACACAAAATACACATTATATTCTTATCCTTGTAAGTTATGGTGCCATTTGTATCAATGGTGGTTGGACTCTCTACATATTAATATTCTACGAGTCTGATTTCTTGCATCACTTTGTCACAATACTTGTTTTATGAACCCATTAAAGAAGTTTGAATAATTGTTATTGCATGGACCTGCAGAATTTGATATATTTGTTTACACCTCAGTATCCAAGCACTCTTTGTTGATCAGTTTGTTTATTTACGTTATTGCTCGTTTCTTTACTCTAAAATATGATTGGAATCTCATAAAATTGCTTTCATCATTGTCAAACTTCTCACTTCAATTGTAGCACATGCAGTTGGCGGTTCTGCTTTTATGTCCCCTTTTCTTTTCATTTCATTCTTTACGGTCAATTTCAATTGGTATTCAAACAGTATGTATTGTACTTCGGATAAAATTTGTATATGTGTTGGCTTACAAGGTCAGTCTCTCTCTCTCTCTCTACCCTGGGGGGTGTTTCATAAAGTTGTTCGTAAAGTTACGCATGACTTTACGAACGACTTGAATATGAAGTGCCAGATAGGATGCCCAAAGTTTTTCCTGATGTTTTAACAAAGTGTGATTATATTTCCAATAACCTCAGTTAAATTATGGCAAAAAATATACTTTGCATTTAAGAATATTTGTTATAATAAGAACTTTAATCTGCATAGTTCAACTTTAGGTGATGCAGTTAAAAAGGATTGAGCATTCCATTTGGCTTTTCATATTTAAGTCATTCGTAAAGTCATGCGTAACTTTACGAACAGCTTTATGAAACACCCCCTGGACTTCTACATCGTTGACATTGACAGGTTGTTGTTTTGATTACCCTGAATAGGACCAGAGAGAGCACATCACATCACACACCTTTTCAGCCCTCATGATGGCTTCTCACACTTTTCAGTTTTATAAAGTGACACAAAGGTGTGATATCGCATGCATTTTGTCCTCAAAAGCACGGTTTTGAAACCAGAGGAGTGTCGAGCAAATATAGAGCGACAAATGAAAACATATTGAACTTGTAAATGCGGCAAACATCAAGCACGAACCCAAACAGAATTGTGTCATAGTCACATGCAAAGATTCCCTTTGGTTATTGCACATGTTCTTTAATACTGGAGACTTGGGTCTTTGTGGTAAATGCTTGATTGATGATTTTTTTATTCATAATTTTCTTTTCTTTTCTTCCAAAATAATTTATTATCTTTTTCCCTTTAATCTGATATGAAACAGCTAAAGAAAGAAAATGCAGCATGATTAGCACCACTGACTGGTTAACTTTCCTGCATATATATGTCATGATTATAATGACAACTGTTCATTTGCACTCTTTAATATATAATCTTCCTCATTATGCACAATGTGTAATGTAAGCCTCTGTCAACAAGAAACAGGTCCAGACATTCAGTTTTATTTGTACAACAATATTTGTGAAAGGGGACCAATTGTTTAAAGGTAAAGACCAGTTATGGTCATGCGATTGCATTGTGAAAGAAACATTGTGGAATCGATCAGAAAAGGTTGATCATCTAGCATCTAGCATCTGCAAGGTTCTGGAATCATCAAAATGATAAGAAATTTGGCCCATTCTTCGTAAAGTTCCAAGCACTACATACACAGACCATGAGAGAAACAAATTTACCAAATACCGTATTTGCCGGCGATAAGGCCGCAGCGCCGTATAGGCCGCACCCCCGATTTTGACATTAAAAAAAAAATTTAAAAAAAAAATAAATAAATCGTTTTTGTTTTGTTTTGTTGTTTTGTTGCCGAAAACCCACGCGGGGAAGGACCTTCATTTAACATCGAGGTGCAGTTAAAGGCGCTGATTTGTGCTTGTAAACTTGTCACAAATAATAGTAACAATGTCGTTTTTAGAAGAATGTGTAAGATCATTAATGTGAATTAAAAACAATAGAATACCAGGTCCTAGGATAGAACCTTGTGGTACACCATTTGCTATATAAAAAAAATTGAGGAATTATTATTATAAACTACATATTGAGATCTATTAGAAAGATTACTTTCAAACCAAGATGACAGACACATTTTAGTGTTGTTGTAGTTTCCGAGTGGTGAGTCAACACACTGATTACTGAGCTGAGAGACATTGCCAGGCATAGCGCCATAAATCGAAACTAAAAAAAAAAAAATTAAAAAAAAAAAAAAAAAAAAATTACTCTTTCGCCGCATAGGCCGCACCCCGACTTTTTGATATTTTCTCTTCCAAAAATACTGCGGCCTATACGCCGGCAAATACGGTATATGAATTAGTAGGCGGTTTCCCGGCAAATTTTTTATCATCATGTATTAGTCAAAACATATTCTTTCACATGATTGGTAATGAGAGCTTCCATACCATTTTTTGAAATTGGGGCGTTTCCAATACTGGTCTTCACCTTTAAATTTTTTTTTATTCTGCTCTGTATGTTGGGATTCAATGCTCCTTTAATTAGTATGATTTACAAAATGGCTCTTCATATATTAACTCTGTGAAGGGCTTTGGGAAGTTTATCACTCTAAATGAAGGTAAATCTATTTGTATGCACATAGACATTGCAACATAGAATTCAGCCAAAAGTAAGCCTCGTTCAGATATGACGTGGTAAATTAACAGCCATAGTTTTTTTTAATGTTGATGCATGTAAGTAAAATACATTTTACATTTTCTCAGTGAATGCATTTAGGTCCTTTGCTGTGCATAGTTGCCATTCATTTTAACACTTAGTAACAAAAAAACACTGCAATTTTAAAGGGTTCACCGCAGCATATCCGAACAATCCTTAAAAATAGCTTCAAGAAAATAGCCTGCCTGTAATATGCTTTCTCATCTAAATGTGAACAAACTTCTATGTTCATGATGCGGTTTTCACAGACAACCATCACGACAGGTGACCATGCATGCTTCCAGTTATAAAGTTTAAATGTCTAACCTTCTCTCTTGAGTCTTGGCCATCATCTAGTTTGCAGGCACAAACCCTTGCCAATCTTTGTGAGAGAGAGTGTCTGAACATTGAGACTATCACGTAGACTACACAGTCTGCACATTATGGGATCTGTGCTTTAGCTGCTCCTAGCTCCCAGCCAGAGACTGACCCCGTGTCCACACACAACATTTTCCGTGATTAGGCGTAATTACTTATACCGTTTCGGGATAGTTATACAATGAAATTGTGTGTGTGGACGCTTACTAACACTATCAGCCTTTTCACACACAGCTAAAATTCATCGTTTCTAGAGATGATTAGTATAAACGTGTTTAACTCAACAGTTTTAAACATGTTTATAGAAAATTTTCCCTGTGTGAACATCGTTTATACGATGTTGGGATAGATACAAAGTCGCGATTCATACGCCCCTAAAAGCAGGCTGCAGATACGAAGTTCGTATCTAGAGAGCTCGACATTTTGTGTGTGAACGGTTATCCGTGTTTAAATGTGTTTAAAGTGGATGGAGCGTGCGCTTTGATTGATATGACATGACCTTCAATGCGCAATGGCACTACTGCGCATTTTACGAGCAGTAGTTAATCACGAAACGATTAACGATCGCACCGAAATTTCTGTGTGTGAATGATGTCGTATGTACAGGTGATTAATTTAAAGCCCTTTAAACTAATCATGTTTATAGAATTTTAGCTGTGTGTGAAAAGGCTGTATGTCGGATAACGAAACGCGGGTTTGGGCATCATTTCGAACTAGAACTCAATAAAGAATCACGCCTAATCACGGAATGTAATTGTGTGTGGACGTAACTAGTATAACTAGTCAAACTAGAACGGTATAAATGAGCGGGGCTTAACGTAACCTCGCACGAAAGGAGACCTGACCTCTCATTTCTGCTTCCATTTCATGACCGCAGTAGCAAACTGCGCACCTATACAACGTTTCGCTGTAGAGTTTCGGGATTACTTTCTTGTGTGTGTGGACACCCTGGAATTTATACAATTATTCTTTATACGACGTTTCGTTATATGGTTTCGGGATAAATTGTTTTGTGTGTGGACACGCTGTGATAGAGCTAGGCTCAACTCAAGGCTACATGGAATTGTGTTTGAGTGTCAAATTAGAGTCTGTGCCTGCAGACTAACAATCATCACTCGATAGTCTTTTCTATCATCATCCTAATCGCCATGACTACCAGGCTCATCTTCCCATCATCGAGACGATCATGCTCTCACAGTCCATGACATCTTCACAGTTTTCTTCAGTCCTCCCTTCATTCTTCTCTCATCATTATAATTGCAGCCTCAGGTCTTCGGAGACAGAGTGGAGAAATATTTGGTTACAAATGGAAAGAAAATATGCATATAGTGGCTATCCCAACAACGTGAAAGGTTATTTGAAACCAACACCCCATCTCTTCATAGAACTTTGCGTGTTAAGTTAAGTATTTTGTATTTCATTTAATGAGGAAAATATATAAACTATTACACTAAATTACAGTCCTTTTACCTATAAAAACGCACTGCTGGTCTTTACTTTCCTGGATTTTTTTTCTTCTTCTTGTTTTATTTTTGTGCGGGGGGGGGTGTGAATGTGTGATTCCATCACTTCTCAGTAGTAAGGTAAGGGCATTTCTCAGCCTGGGATGCCTAGGATTCTAAATAAAAAGGACAGAGTTACATTTATAAGCTACAGCTCACTTTGAAAAAAAGGAAAGAACAAAGCTGTGTAAAACACTCTAATAATGGCAAGCTATGAAATGCAAAAGTTTATGTACAGGCCTATATACTACACATAGATCATAATTTTAACAAAATGAAATCCTATGTACCAACTTGTCAATGACTAGATATTAAAATCAGTATCCACATTTTATCAAGTTCATATTTCGTCTCTTGGAGCCATCAGGAAATAAACTCATATAATTTAAGACAGCCTTTATAGTGCCCTTCTGGCTCCAAACAGATGAATGTTCTACTTGCCCTCTGTGTAGATTTATTTGTTTACCGGTAAGTGGTCTGTCCGAGCAGAGTTAGATTTAGAATATGCAGTCCCAGTAATAAGCAGGTCTATTAATTAATTGGAGGGACTTGTTAGGTTTTACTGAAGAATAACAGACCTGGAGCCTGTAGAAGAGAATTTCCAATATACGACTGATACATTTTTCTCTACAGTAAACGACATTATTATCTATATGGGGCTTCCAAGGGGTACAATAAATCAATGTATTCAATATCTTTAGCACAGTACCCGGATGACCGACCAATATTGTTTTCGTTTTCCCCTGTTATCCGTCAACTTAGCGCAACGTACGCGCGACACAGTCAGACGCGCGCAGCGCAGGTTACGCTTTTGAGTTATGGGTTATGTTAAACCTCCTTTGTGAACTCGGGCCAAAGCCATATTTACTGAGATAATTAAGTCAATATGTTGTTATTTCGTTAGTCAACCTAATATAGATAATAATAATAATATTACATGTATATGGCTTTATTTTCGTGTGATACAAGAATATATTGCTCTCGCTAAGACAATATTAGACACGTCTCTGACTCATCCAATATTGTCATAGCTCGAGCAATATATTCTTGTATCCCACTCAAAGCCATCCAATATTATATAAGTATTACCACAGCGATTTAAAAGGGTGAATACTGATATTTTTAAGGTGTGCACAGACTACCCTACTAGCTATAACAAGGCAATAACAGCAGTTTCTCTACATAACAGTTTCAATGCTTCAGAATTTATGACATGGTCAAGTAATTACCTCCTATTTGATAATGGATATAAATATGTAACTGTTCTAAAAACCTTTTCTCAACTCAAGTTGACCATCTCATCACCCGAAATCAGAAAACAAGATAAGAACTGACCTCATACTCGTCATGAAATGTTGAAAGGAAAGTCCTCATCACACACAACCAAAGACTGAGAGCAAAGAGAATTGAGACTGTACTCTGCAAGTATGGAATCCCAATACACATGCAACAGCTTTAGCTCTCCGCAGCAAGAACAATGCAAAATATTTAAAGCGAGGACCTCAGACCAATATTATCTGCTTTCCTTAGCATTAACAGCTCATGACTGGAATATCCTTTCGGGACATCCCCCTTGTAAACGTACGTGCTAAGGATATAGACGCTACATGTTTTACGAGCAGCTTTGCAAGTTGGCAACCTAGCTGTCCTCTCCCTCTCATATCCTGTTAATGATATCTTCCTCATTAGCACTTTGTAACTTGATCAACAGGTGATGAAACACTCAGTAACGAACATGACTTTCTCTTAATTAGTGCAAAGATTGGATTAAATGATAGTGTGGACCACTTTGTATCATACCGGTACACAGTTTAGGATGCGAGTCTAAAAATTAGTTTATTCCATGAAATTTGAATACTTTTCATGTAACATGCATGTGTTGATGTTATTAGTATGCCAGAATCACTTGATGTAACTGGTTTGAAAGAACCAATGACTTTCTAGTTGTTTTAATACAACAGCGAAACCATTAACCAGCCTAATTCAAATTTACCAAGATCCCCCACCCCCAAGTGCACTGAAGCAAAAATGTATAGTTTACTTTTTACTTCATATACATGTACATGTATATGCCTACATTAATCATAGCTCGAAAAATGAATGCATAAACAGAAGTGTGCATACACATGCCATTCAATATGTAGAGCAAGTGCACATGAACATGGCATTCAAGTTTGGACAGTTTGAAAAATAAATCACAAAACTCAGCAGGGTAAATTTATATTTTAGAAATGAGTATGATGAATCAGTGAATGTCTTGATGGCAATATATTTGGTGAGGTCTGGAGGAAACGGCACAATCGGGCAAATCTTGGTCAAGCTCTGCCTGCAGCACCAAATGATACAGAATTATTAGTGGCTAGCGAGCGAGGAGTCATAACATCCCCCTGGAGGACAGCATACAGATTAGATTCTTGAAGAGGTGATTAAGGATGCAGAGAGGTCTGTCTCACACGGGGCTCCTAGCTGGACGTTTGCGTTGCTACGGAGATGTATATAGGTCCAGGGATGTTTCTTGGATGGAATTGCCCTATGGGAGCCTCTCAATAACTTGATATGGAGATGGACTATAAGCAGCATGTAATTTATTCCACGCTCCAAGCCTATATAATAGAGCAGAGTACCGGTATACACGACATTACAAACCACCTGCTTTAATATGAAGTGAGAAGAATTTTATCATATTCACTGTCATTGATTGTGTCAAGATAAAAATAAACTAACAAAGAGGTAATAATGAAATCAAATTAAAAACAAATTCTCTCTGCCACATTAATAGATGAATTATTTGAAAGTTATATAGAAATTTATAGTAAATTATTAAAAGAAAGGCCTGAGGATAGTTTCAGATGCTAAAGACAGGTGGTTATACCTTAAACATGGAGTTTGGTTCTGATAAAGATGAAAATAATTTGTGAGCTTTTTCATTCTTTGTATATCAGTGTTGATGAATATCACTGTAGAAATGTCCCCTGAGAAAATATTACTCTTGAAATGCCTTCACATTCAAAATATGACAAGAAATAGATCATTTGACTAAACTGTCATGCCACATGAGCATGTAGTCCTATATACCCCATTCTATGTGAGTGCATGTGATGTTTAAGCAACAGTCAGTAAGTCAATTTATTTTCATATAGATCATTTCCAAACCTCACAGCAGTCCTACAGAGTCCACCCTTCCCAGTTGTTTCCAGACAGTTCCTTTTACAATGCCATGTGGTTAAACCACATGGCATGTCCTCCATACCACGATTGCAACCATGTACATTGAAGTTTAGTTACAAACCCTTTCCAAATCCCTAGCCATAATGCAGCCATTAATGTATTATTCCGATGCCCAGTTGGCCTTCCGCCTCTCTCTACACAGCTTCTGACATTTCAACTGCAGCTTTTCCCTCTTGACTCAGTGTGTTCATATCAGATGCAGATAGACTGTGTGCGTACCTCTCTCTCTGCAAATGGACGGCTTTTACGTAACTCTAATTGCAGGGTTTTACTCGAGTCACCATGAGCCACATGCAGACTACACTCTTATTTAGATGGTGATACACGTTTTTTCTTTTGTTCTAATTACTATACTATAGTATTAATTCCAAGCCCATCCTGTTTATTAATTCTGCTTCCGTATTCCATATTTTCTCCTTTCTCTCCCCATATATCTCTCTCTCTCTCTCTCTCTTTATGTCACCCTCTCTGGTTTCTGTGTTTTCTTTCTCTTCACCTACCTGTCTAGTCTTATCTATACATGTATCTACCCTTCCAAATTCTCCTTCTATATTTCTAAACCTGCTGGCCAAGAATGGAATTACTTCCCAAAATAGTATCAATACATCAGATAGTATACTATTTGACACACGTTTGTAAGCCTATACTCCATATTTTAAAAACATTACATGTTTATAACTTTCTGGACATACTGTACCTCACTAATAAACTTACCTACTGAACACTGAGTTCTCTCATTCACATAGGCTTAACACAGGGACCACCCAGTTCTGATAGGCAAAAGGTTACTCGGAGTGGAAATGCATGATGATGTGATCCGTAATGATCGGTTCCAATTCGTTTTGGTACAAATTAAGAGTAGTATGGTAATCAGCTCCACAATGAAAGTTGAAACAACACCATCAAACATTTAGTTGAAGCCTATAAAAAGCCTTATGACAGTCGCTCAAGGTCAACATATATGATACATCACTAGTATCGAAAGAAAAAAAATCTTCTCTAATTACACAAAGGCAGTGAAATATAAAATACGAAACCAGAATACACATGTATTAATACAGAATACAAATACTATTCACTGACCAGTCTGTACGCAAGATTATATCAAGCGGAGTAGGTGAGAGACCTAAATTGCTGTTTTTACTATTGCGGAATGAAGGAACAGATACAGGAATCTGTAAAAGTAGGGGCACGATTGCTTTATCATTCTGACAAGAAAAATTAAAGTAATAAATGATAAATAAAGTTATAACACCTAAAAAACACTAACATTAAACAAGGAAACTAGGGGTTTATTAGATGTATTTTGAGTCACAAATACAAAAGAGGGGAAAATATGGACACAAATTGCCGGGAGACACATTTTTCCTTAGTGTACAGAATAAGGTATACCATTTAGGTTTTCAAAGAACTAGATCTACATTCTACATGTTCATTACCCACCCCCCCCCCCCCCCCCCACCCACCAACCCCACTCTCCTCCTCATTGGCTGCCGCAGTCTGAAATGCATTTCCATGTTTCTGTACTTCTGATTTATTTATGCATTGAATCAGACGAAGCATTAAATATTAAACAACCACTTCACTACAAACCATCGTGCCAATAAAAATACAAATGTACGCCCCTAAAACATTAACCAAGCATCTTGCACTCCAAAAGGTCAACCACATTAACAATTATGTCTCGCAATATGGGTTTACACTTTTAAAGTTTCACTTTCAGTTTCAAGTCTCTGAATATTTTATAGTATGATGATCCTTGATAAAAACACCTGCCTTTGCAATGGCTACCGTAGTACATTATTACATGGAGAAGTGACAGATATCTATGGATGAATCACATCCATGGATTTAACACTTTTACCTGAAGGTAATGTCAAGTTCTAACTTCTTTAATCAACAGGAAAATAACTTCTCAATAAAAATGAAGAGAGTAATAATGACACATTAAAAATATTAAAGACTTTCTTCCGAATGATTTTTGTGACAACTACATTAAAAAGATGATTAATGAGCAAAGAAAGACAAGTTAAGTCCTGACTGTGAGTTCTGTCTTTACTAAATGGGAATTCCAGCATGTTCTTTGTTGTTTTATATTATTGGCCCAAATAATCCACACAGAGCATTAAACAACCAATTTAGAATTACTTTCAGCAAGGTTTCTTTCAAAATGCAATTCCTTTACTGAACTCGAATTGCGCTTTAGTGCACTTCTGGAACACACCGAAACAGAATTGCATCGCAACATCTGCATCTGCATCAAACACGTTGCTGCAGAGGCATACTATTCCATAGGACACTTTCATCCGTTCTTTCTAAACAACACCACACCTGGAGAAAGAAGAAACCTTGAGTGACGTCACCCCACCTGACAGTACAAGCAGTGTAAAGCAGGTGTACTTTCACATTTGACCCAGGGGTCAAATATCACAACCCTTGCCCTACATATGGTATTTCATGTAAACAAGTTTGGATCAATTTAATATTAACCAATATAGGGTGTTGAGTACCTGTAGTGAAATACAATGCTGGATATGAAACATGTTCTTCCAAATTTGTAACCATCTCCCACTCTCATCGGGTAGCAGGGGAGACGGAGAAGTAAGAGGGAGTAGTAGGAGGGAGGAGGGGGAGGGAGGAGGGAGGAGGGGGAGGGAGGAGGGGGAGGGAGGAGGGGGAGGGAGGAGGGGGAGGGAGGAGGGGGAGGGAGGAGGGGGAGGGAGGAGAGGGAGGGAGGAGGGAGGAGAAGGTGGAGGAGGAGGGGGAGGGAGGAGGAGGGGGAGGGAGGAGGGGGAGGAGGGGGAGGAGGGGAGGAGGAGGGGGAGGAGGAGGCGGAGGAGAGGGAGGAGGAGGGGAGGAGGAGGAGGAGGAGGAGGACGAGGGGCAATTTATTTTGCACCTATACATGCTGCTGTTTATAACAGATATATACAGTCAAACCTGTCTATAGTGACCGCCCAAGGGAAACACAAAAAGTGGTCTTTGTGGACAGGTTCCTTTAGTACATGTTTCAATGAGAAACCCGTTTTCAAGGGAAACAAAAAATGTGCTTGTTGTAGACAGGTGGTCACTAAAGCAGGTTTGATTTCTAGGTCAACTAATGGGCTATAATCGACTAAAACACTGGGCATATTCTGTTTGACATATAAATAAGGAAGAGGTTCCTGATTTCTCTCACATTGTATTATCAATATCGTCAGCCAAGTGGAGATGATCTACTGTTTAGAGAGATGTGTGGTAGTCGTGTAAATCTTATATTCCTCTCAATCTGCTCATGACATGAATAAATGCATAGCCTTTCAACATTCTCAACCATGACCAAGGTGTCTCCCAAATACACAAGGGCGATTATTGCATGCCGTCAGAACTGGACTCTTTATATTTATTTAGGGATTGCAATGATCGTGACTTTCAGTACAAATTACATTACTCTCGAGTGTGCCCTGGGAATTCTACAACCGCCAATGCACAAAGACCAGATCAGCTCTCTGACGATATCACTATGGAGACTTCATATTCAGCCGAGAATCTACTTTGTTGATTGGAAAACCTAATGATTCATCCGGCAGGGTCTGAACTGGAGACTAACAGACAATGAACTAATCAATCTGAAAGAAGGCTTGGTCCATTTTAATTGAATTGAATTTTAATTATAACTTTCGTTAAATTTATGGAAACAGAGTCTGCTTTAGCAGCTATGGAAATAGCTTTCTACTCGATAAACATAAGTTTCCAAGTTTCTTTTAAAGGTACTATGTCCCATTTGCAGGCCAAAAAAATGAAAAAGTTAAATTCCAACTGCATTTAAAAGATAATACTAATTTAGAACTTCCCTAAAAAAAGTGGGGCTTGAAAATGTCTTCAAGTGGGAAAATAACAACTATTAGTTGTCAAATCGACTTTAGGGCTATAGAGCCCAAAAGTAATAGTCTTGATTTTCAGACAATTGTACCGAATGGTCATACGTTTTATGCTGCGCAAAGATTCAATCAGTTTAATCTTAGCCATCACAAGAGGTGGGTTATTGATGTAGACAAATGCTCATGTACCCTTTTCTTTTCATGTATGTTATTACCAAAGAAGAAAAAAAGCCAGTCAGTCACTCAATAGTGTCTGACAGTGAAGTCTAGCAAGTAAACGGGTTTCCTTGCATAATTTGAATATGAGGACACTGCTAACGTTTAAATTTCACAGATAGGACATACATGACATATTCATAACTCCTGCAAAGTTCTACAGAATTTGAGGTTGGCTGCAAAAGGGACATAGTACCTTTAATCAGGATTGGTATTCAGAAAATCTCATTTATCTGTCATGTTAATAAATTTTTCGTTAATTTTCATTAAAAAAACGTAAATTTAAGGTTATGGTTCAGAGCACATTAAATTCAAATCACCTGTAAGAAATGTTCATTCAGTGAATTTTCATTTTAGTATATGGAATTAACATAACTTGCCAGGTTAAAAGATAACATAGCTTTCCAAATACTGTCAGAAGTCTGAAGTGGTGCTATAAGTCATCTACCAAAGCTTTATAAAAAATTCTGTTCAGTTTTCTCAAAATGTCATCAATTATATCTTTCTCTTTGCAACTACTTCTATAATATGTTATCATACATATGACATACACCATCCAATTATACCCCCATCAAAAACAACCTTACAGTCTCTGAATTTGTAAGCATCCACGACATTACAAGACTTTTCCTACATCAAATTTGAAACACTGATCTCAAGCAATCTGAACATCTGGTACCACAGACTATTTATCAATAAAAGCATCTTCGCATGCTGGACAGGCCATGTGTGCAGCATTGATCATGTTACAGCATTTTATTGAGATCAATATGTGGTCCTGGAGTGGATCGCGGGAGACGAGATGAAATGCTGCTGATATATATGCCCAATGCTTGGGGAATGCAGCCTGCATGGGTGTACATCACAGATCTATAATGACCCACTCTAGCTCCCTCATCATAATGTGGCAGACCGGATGAAAGGAATATGTAGGAGCAGTGACCAATCTAACCCTGGAAATCCAGCCCTAGAAAATAATTTTTTGCACTGATCCACATTGACTTTCATATAATAATAATAATAATATTCGACTTTTATACAGCGCTTAATACATCGATGATGTCTCTAAGCGCTTTAAAGATATATTATTGCCCCGGTCATTGGATTCAGGCTTGCCCGCACACAATGTATACACATTCTCCACTCCCTGGGGAGCATTCCAGCCAGGCATCATTTAAGCGCACACTTGCTCATCTAACCACATTAACTTTTGCATCCTACCGGGTACCCATTTAACACCTGGGTGGAGAGTGGCAAATGTAGATTAACGTCTTGCCAAAGGACATTAGTGCCGCGGCGGGACTCGAACCCCAGGTTATAATGTGACCTGCCATTAAATGCATACACTACAATTGAATTAAGTAAATATTAGAATGTACAGTAATGGTAGGTGACAGACCCTGTAAAAAAAAACCTTGCCACTATTGCTCAAAATTATCATACAGATATAAATGATAGTGGTCTTATTTAACCATGGTAACCGCCCCCGCACACTATATAATTTGACTATGATCAGATTTTGGAAGACTTTGCAATTGCATTTGATATGATCATTCAAACTTCTAAAATCTGAATGATCGATGATCTGAAAAGTTGTATGATGAAGAAAAATTGACTTTCAATGGATTTCAACCTTCCTTTGAGAAGGAGAAGCTACTGGCATTGGGTTAGGAATAGTGCTGTAGTCAAACGTTTAACCGTCCGGTATCCGACCGTTTTCAATTGGACGGTTTTGTTTTCCCGTTTTTTTTTTTTTATATAATTTTTTTTCATAGGAAAATCAAAATAAATCACATTATCAACAAATAATGTACATAATTAGAAACAAAATACTGAACAAAAACAAGTTTGGGCGACATTATAGTCATCATAAGTCAGCCCTGACCGTTGAATGTTGAATTGCAGAGCAACAATCTACACGATAACAATCAATTGCAAGATTGTAGATTGAGAAGTTACGATAGTGAGCTATAAACATGAATACACATGCATACTAGATTCATTAGCTTCAGAAACAAAGTGAAACCAACCCAGTCATTGTTCCAAAGCATGCCCGACAGTATAAGTCTCAGTTTTTGTTCAGTGATTTTGTTTTTAATTATGTACATTATTTGTTAATAATGTGATTTCTTTTGATTTTCCGGTTAAACGGTTAAGCGGTTAAACGGAATTGAAGATATCCGTGATGTTACAACACTAGTTAGGAATGTAGTGATGTCTTTCAAAGAAAATCACAAATATGTCAACTAATGTATCACTAGAAACTGGTAAGCTTACAGATGGCCTTCGTACCAGTTATAGGTCAAGTACATATCGGGTGATTTATAAAAATACAAATACAACCACCTCCATAGCAGCTGGGATATACGAGAGATTCGCCGGAAAAATTACGATGTTTTAATGACGTCACTATATGGACCAACACTGCCCAAGCAGACGACATCCCATAGAGAATGAACATAATTGCAAAGCTATTATTTCTCAAATTATAATGAGTTTAGTGTATATAAATGTAATGGCATGTCAAATCATTCAAAAGGGGATATGACCCCATTCTGATAACTAAAATCTTTTGCTTGTAAATACACAGGATAGGGGTTAATTAACAATCAAAGAAACCAGACTTTCAAATTGAAAAACCCCGGAATGATATTAAGGACGGCATTTGTTCCCTCTTGAAACGCGGAACATACCCCGGTGTGTGCAGCTGAATATACAATGGCGTCTTATTTTGTTTACAAGCGACAGATTCCTTTATTTTTGTATCGCTGCATTTGTCATCAAAATAAAAACATGCGCGGGGTATAGAGTGAGGCAATAGATTATACATTTAGCCTGACGGTAGTGAAGTAAGAGAAAAAACTCAAGAGAAGATGAAAACGCAGGCACTGAAAATGTGTGAGATGTCATGGGGCATCGTCTGCTTATGCAAGTCATGTCCATACTGTGATCTCACACATCTCACCAGCGTTCGGAGAGCTCTTCAGGTGCTATGCCGGGGCTGTATTTAAGCGTTTTGTAATTGATAATAATCATTACTTCGAATGTTTCCAAGCATTGAATTTTGATAACCTTGTCGAATCAAAGTTTCAACTTTGCAATAATGAAAATAAAGTTATGTTTTAAAATCAATGAATATCTACTTTAACCAGTAGTCTGATTGTCTACCATCTGAAGCCATTCGGCTATTATTCTGACTATAAGGCATAAATACACTAAACTTCCGGGTTGTTAGAATTCTTATTCTTATTTAGAACCTAAATCAGGAAGATGTTTGTTTTAATTACTGTTTTTTTGTCAAAAATCAGATCGCAGGAACTGGGAAGATCGTATAGTGTGCAATATTTCTGGAGATTAATTAATGCAAAATTGTATTAAAGTTTCAAGCAAGTCAGAAACTGAAGTAAAAAATATTACCAGAAACATTCTGATAATCTATGATGGATGGATGCAACATTTGAAAGCAGACTGCAAATTTGTTATGCTTTACATACCCCTAGTAAGGGCTCATGGAAAAGGGAATGTTCGTGTGTTTTAATTTTAAAAATAGACAGTTTCCTTCAAAATACATTCATGAATAAACCACTTCCTGCACAAAACAGTGTACTTCCCAATTTACGTCATAAGGGCTTCCGATTTCAAACCGCTCTCCTTCAAGACTCGACAACCAACGTTGAGATCCTTAAGACAAGAATCCACTGATTCATCTTGTGAAATTGAGCTCCTTCCTCCATAGATAAGAAGGAACACATTTGTCCAAACTCATCACAATACTATTTAATATTACACCGAACATTTTAGTGAGGCACTCTAAATTATCTGCCTTCTATACAGAGGTTTAGTTAAATCATTTTGAAATTGGGGACCGGGGGTGGTCTGATAAAATTTGCTAGTGAGTAAACCATTACATTTCCAAGAACCAGACACACAGAGAGAGATTTTTTTGTGATTTACCGAAAAGATGCAAAATTTGAATAGAAAATGGGAGGCGTTGCCAACCCCCATTCTAGACACTGAGTGATATGCCCCTCCTTTCTTACTCCGATATTAATATAAAGTACCCTATGTTGGCATACTTTGCAGGCACTTTGGGAGAAACGTGGCTCGTATGAGATTCTTTGATTTCCTTCACATGAACATGTGAGCCCCATGGGATGGGACACGGTACATGCATGAGCTTGAATATGTGCCCTGTGAGTGACATTAAAACACATGATTCATCTTCATTTTTTATAAAATTGCGAAGTGCTCTGAAGAGCTGTTGACGACTGAACTAAGAACCAAAAGGTCAATGGTAACATGTGACATGGTTTTTAAGTATACATATTACATACATAAATACTCCTACGTACAGGTAGTGTACTAAAGTGATTAATTAACCAGTGATACACTAAACCACAACAATTATGAAACAGGTGTATACCCTATTACGTAGGGATAAAAACACAAAATGCAAAGCCCTCTATGGTCCTGCCAAATTGATCAAAACAGTGCCATCCAGTGATAATGATTATTATTTTCTAAATCTTCATTTTTCTGAAGGCTAGTAGTTCAAAGGTTCATCATTCCAAAAATATATACCTCCTTTTCCAGGGGATTCATAACTCCCAAAGTGCAATGAGTCTCTCATGGAGGCTTGTTTAAATGATTTTTGTTGTGTGTGTAAGTAGTGTTTTCAAGACATTAATTGAATTGAATCTTGTTTATGAAGTGTTAAACTGGCACAATATGTTAAATTTGTTGAAATTCATTGACTATAATGTTTTTCTTCTCCGCCCTCATTTAACAAACTTTGTGAAATATGAACCTTTGGAAAAAGGAATGTAACCATTTATAAAGTGCCCAGAACCTATTTAAATGTTAGATTTGTTAAAGTTTTAATATTTCTTTCATAATCTTTCATACTATGTAGCCTTTTTCCACATCTAAGTTATATCATTTTATCTTCCCGAGTATATTTTACGCCATCTCCTTCCTTTGCTAATCCTTAGCAATATTGAAGGCCTTCAAATTCAACTTTGACACAATCCGAGGAAGCCATAAAATCAGAGAGCTGTCTGTCACAACCCCGAATCAAGTCATACAGGGTTTGAAAGAAAAGAGACATTGCCAATGCAAGCCTAGCTCCCAACAGCCATATGCTTTCAAAAATACATGAACATATGCAGGGCTCAACACTAACTGAAAATTTGTGTTGCTTGTTAATTATTAGACCAATAATGACATTGATCTGCATAAATGTATCTTTTAGACTTTCAGTTCACAGCATTATTTTGTCCATTATATTATAGTCTGAATTAGGACCTCAGGTTGCATCAAATATAGCTACGACTTCTATTCCTCAAAAATTCAGGACTACCGGTAGCTGTCCCTTGGGTTTTGTGATGAATGAGCGCTTATTGCCCAAAAGACAGATGCACTTGTATGTAAGCAGTAGAAACGGGTGACGGACAATGCCTTGACTGTGAGGCTGAAAACACATTATACGCTTGGTTGCTTCTATATTGACTTGGAATGAATGATATGGTGGTGATCAATATGAATATAATTGGAAATAATAAATGGAATAAATGTTGATGCAAGTCTAAACTCGGTGGGAGGGATGCAGAAACAGGGTTGAGTGTCTATACATTAATACCGATAAATGTAAACCATCAAGAGGTTTTTTTTTTGTGGATCTCAACTCAGTGCATCAATAAAATTCTGAAAATAAGTTCGGAAAATTTAATTTTTTGATTAGTGGTATAATGTAACATGGGCACATAAGAGGGCCTGAATTTCTTGTTTGATGCCTCGCTTGTTAAAGGTAAAGACCAGTAATGGTCATGCGATTGCATTGTGAAAGAAACGTTGTGGAATCGATCAGAAAAGGTTGATCATCTAGCATCTAGCATCTGCAAGGTTCTGGAATCATCAAAATGATAAGAAATTTGGCCCATTCTTCGTAAAGTTACAAGCACTATACACAGAAAGATGTATATGGGACTACCCTATATCTCTCACACGACCATGAGAGAAACAAATTTACCAAATATATGAATTAGTAGGCGGTTTCCCGGCAAATTTTGTATCATCATGTATTAGTCAAAACATATTCTTTCACATGATTGGTAATGAGAGCTTCCATTTCATTTTTTGAAATTGGGGCGTTTCCAATACTGGTCTTTACCTTTAAGTTGAATTTTTGTCACATTTTTCCTGATGCCCATTTCTTTCTAAATGATCAATATGCTATAAAGTACACATACCCCAAAATGAAATTTAAAAATAAGGAAGTATGGTCTTAATGTGATTCATAATGCATGGTAGGAGAGTGCAACTCACACACAATCCTAGAATGAAAAAATACTTTTGGCATTCGACCCCCCCTCCACTATCCCAAATCAAGAAGTAAAACAAAATCATCTTTTTAAACAACTTCATTATGTTCAACTTAAATGGTACATAGTACAGTTACTGCCAGTGTTATAAAGATCAAGATTTAAAAAAATACATCAAACTGAATACACTTGCCGAAGAAATTGGCAGTAATTGATATTCTAGAAACAATTTTTTTAAGTTTGCCTAACGGATGTAGAGTAATGCGGGTAAGTAAGGCTCATTAAACACATTTTCTATGGGTGTTTTCAAGCAGAGAAAATGAGATATTACAAGAAACAGTAAAATCCTTTTTTAACACACTAAATAATATGCATATTGCTTGAATTATTTCAAAGTTATATTTCCAACTATTCTACTGCACAAGAGTGCTCTTTTGTGCTACTAATTTACTAAATACTTTTGAATTAATCCACAACAGCCAGAATTAAAAAAATATACCGGTATACTCTGAAGAAAACAAGGAAGTCTGAAGATGGTAGACTATTCAGCTCTGGTCGTTTTGGGGCGGATATTGACCTTGACAGGGCCAATCAGCATCCCCTGCTGGGAACAGACATGGGTTTACCATCAGAATAATATGACATCACTTATCCTTCATCACATTAGTTCATCATGCTAACAAGTAGAGATTACCCTGGTTACACCCTTGGCTTTGAGGACTGTATAAAGTAGGCAGAGATCACACCTCTAGCAGGTCGGGTGCACTTGAAGATATTCTTACAGATGAACAGATGATCACCAGAAGTGGTCTTTGATCAGTACCTCATACTTCAGTAGTAGGCACCCTGGACAGTGGACTGTCTGTCACTACCCCCCCCCCCCCAGCTACAGGTTCTCATGGGAATTTTGACACCTTTTAACTCTTCTCCCGATAATGGGGTATTATATCTATGAAAGTTGCCTTCACCTTTATATGACAGGCCTATGTTACGTGTGCATCCCCCAACAAACTTTTTTAAAGCCATCATTTTAATAAAACAAAATTGAATTCAAAAGACGCCAGAAACTTTCTGAGTCTCTCACGGCTAGTTCTCAGTGGGGTATCTAAACATCTGGTCAAGTGTACACACACGACTTGTAAAAGGTACTGCAAGTACTATTATGCACACATAATTGCAAGAATAGTTGGATATAATACCTGACCATCAATCATCCTGAGAGCCAGGAGCACATAGAGTTCAAATCATCATAAACATGGGGGAGGACTCGTGATGATCTCTGTCATTGCCATGACAAAATAATATTATCAAACAAGCCCCATAGTCTAGGATGTGCTTATGAACTCATTGATGTGTCCGTTTGAATTCAAGACACTTATTTTATTATCTTCCACATGCCCGTTGATATAATAACACTCCACCAAACTTCAAACGTTTCAAGAAAGATGCAAATTAAATGTCTTGACTCTTGATCTTGTATCCAGTTTACCCTGGGGTTGAAAATTGTATAATAACTTGAATAAACTGGAAAATAAAGCACATTTTCTTTCCAAAACCATTTAGTGCCTGTTACACTGGATATTAAAGAATTGTCTCTTCATACCTTTCAGTTCCATTACAACAATCATCTTTTTTAAATCAATATATCCTGTAAAAACAGAATAATGTTGAGACCTAGTCTAGAGCAATGGTTAGTTTTCCTATAGATGTGAATAAAGAAACATACTTGTATATATCCAAATCGCAAGGAGAGCAATGGTCTTGTAACCGGGTTAAAAACTTGAAAAGGGATAGTTAAGTTCTGTGCCTTCTGTGCCTCTGTGCCGCAAATGCCTTCAAAGTGCATGGTTATTGCTCTTATTCTTATCTATGACATTTCTAGTGCCCTTTTAGAACCTAAAATTGCTACGAAGGTCATTTCAGACCCCCAAAATGTGTGAAATTTAGCCAAAACGATTCAAAACCAATTCAGCTCCACTTTTAAAAAAATACGGTGACCGTTAATTAATTATTTAATTAAAAATAACAATACATGGGCCAGCTGGTTGTGCGTAATATAACTAACACAAAAATGCTAACAAAAAAGCCAACATCGGCATTGGCCGAAATGCGACGTAAATGGCGCTATTTTTTTTTCAACAGCTTTTTCAAATTATCTAATATTTGTGGTGGTACATAAGTATTAGAAATCGTTATATTTATGGATATTTCAGCCGTCTCTGAACCGATTTTAATCAAACGAAGATGATTTGATACAGTAGGCTTGCGGGTGCACCATGTGTGAGAGAGAGAGAGGATTGAGGAGCCCTGAAAAGGACTCTCTGTAAGTAGTCACTCCTGACGACGGATAGTCAACCTGTTCGAAACGTCGAGCCACTCCCGCCACTCATCCTCTCCAAGCGCTATAGTTCTTAGAACTATAAGCTAAGAAAGATAACCAACAGTCTTTTTCAAGACTACACAAACAGTCCTTTTCAGGACTACACACCCCCAAGAAAGAATACCGAGTCCTTTTCAGGACTCCTCAATCCTCTCTCTCTCTCTCTCTCACATGGTGCACCTGCAAGCCTACTGTATATCTACATCACCATGCAAGCCGACACTTACAAGCAGCATCAAAGATGATTTTGTCATTTAAATTGTATGTTCTTTCAAATTTGACACTCAGTTTTTCATTATCTCACCAAAAAAAAAAATTGTGTAGCGCCCTCTGCAATAGAACTCAACTATCCCTTTAAAGCTTTAATCCTCATCATCCAGTCCCTCAGAGAGGACTTAACGCCCTCGGTCCCCTGGTTGCTTACTTTCAATTATATTTTTCAAGCAGTTGGGTAAAGCAATTACCAACGCCCTCAAACATTCTACAAAGAATTTAATTTAATTTGTGTTTGCATAAATTACTAGTTATCTTTAAACAGAAAAAAAATGCAATTGGCTTATTTGGATTATGTCCCCAATGCTATTACTTTTTTTCTTTAGAAATACAACAACAACAAACAAGTAGGCCTATATTGTAAAACAAGACAATTTTGAATACGAAACTTTCGCATAATGTTTAAGGACAGCCATTTTCATAGCAAAAAAATTGTACGCATTGCAAAACATTAATATATGAAAGTCAATTGTAAACAAGTATTTCGCTGCATGAAACTTTTGCTGACTAGAAGGATTCACAAAATTCATGAACATTGTATGCATGCAAACATTTCTAGTTTTACAGTATCTAGCTAAATTTTGACAATGTTTCACCTTGTACATTATCTCTGCCAGCACACATCACCCTAATCACAGACAACCTTGCTAGAAAGATGTCATGAAGCCCACACTTTATTTTGAGACGTTCACATGCTATTATTAGCACAACTCTGAAGATCAAAGTCATGTCTTCTGGACAAGTTTTTCAGATCCTGAATCTGCGTTAAGAAAGCAAATACCTCCAGGAACTGGATGACACTGGTTTGATCAAAGAGGTAACTTTCATGGCACATTAACAGAATTAATCTGCAGTGCCACTGTCTTCTACTACTCCTTCAAATACCCCTTTCAGATTGTTAAGGGTTCTCAACTTCTTGTCCAATAAGCCGATTGAAACTATTCTCTCATCTCATATGCAGGGATGCCAACCTTTCAGAGCACAAATCAGTAACCATAAGGCTCAAAATCAGTAATTTGGGGAATAAATCAGTAATTTCCTATGCGGCGCCATGAATCTTAAAAGAATGGCAAGCGGACGCATGCGCGCATGATTATCTGAAATTTGTTGTGATTTTACTCCCACAAAGTTGCTAAATATTGATTTTCAGTTCATCACAACACATAAGTTTTCAATGAAAAATTGGCTTCTATTAAGAGAATACTTGATAATTTTCCATCTTTCTCAAATTTTGCGCAAAAAAAAAAAAAAAAAAAAAAAAAAAAAAAAAAAAAAACAACGTAATTTTTAGACAACATTCCGTACTGCCGTAATGGTCGTTAATTTCCGTACCAATTACGGGAAATCCGTACTATTTGGCATCTCTGCATATGCTGCTGCTGATGATGATGATGATGAAGCGATTTCATGCAATTTTTTGTCGGTCGTAAAAATAAACGGTTTGAAAACGCAAACATGAAATGCTGAGAAAGATGCGTTTTTATAGCCGGTCGCTAAAAATCGCTTGAATGAATTGGAGATCTTGATCATGATTCAAGGACGTCATTATCGTGGCCTGCTTCCAGTTTTGCCGACAGTCGACCGTAAACAAATTCAGAAAGCGCGCGCCGAAGTTGACCTATACTTCCTTGGTCAAACTGCGCAGTGTGATGCCCAGTGCAGTGGCTGGGCTTGAATCTTTTCCCAAAATCTGCTGACAGCCAAAAGAGCCTTCACTCATACTTCCAAACCAAGAGCAGATCCAAAATTTTGTAAAAGAATTAAAGAGCAGTGGCTTTACAATTGAATTTCACAAATGTAACTAGATAAGGCATAAAGAGGGTACTACAGGTACGCTGTATGAGCTTCTACAAAACATTTTGAATTTGAAGCCAACTGTATATCACTAACAAATGTACAGTCATGCAAATATTATGCTTTCTGAACAATCCTATTCAACTAACACAGGATCTTATTTATTAAGTTCATATATTTTAAGGAAAACTGAAAGGTATACATCATAATATAATCATATCCAGATATAAACATGATTTCTGTTACCTTCTGCCATCCAAATGTTTGTCTTCTGTACCTGAAAAATGTATTTGCATATTCCTTTAACCTTTAACATTAACCTTTTAATTACTAGTACAGTGTAAAGATGATAACTGAAGATGGCAAACAATACTTGAGCAAAGTACATTGAATATTTTCAGCTCTTTTCATCAAAGGGTACAAAAGCATTGTAGGTTGACTGCGCTGTCACTACCGTAGTCTACATGCAATAGGCTGTAATAATTTGAGACTTAATTAATCACAATTCCTACAGCCTTGAGCAGAGCCTAGCTCTTTCAGTCTCTGGCTGTGTCCAGAGTAGCTATATACCGTATTTGCCGGCGTAAAGGCCGCAGTATTTTTGGATGAGAAAATATCAAAAAGTTGGGGTGCAGCCTTTTCGGCGAAAGAGTAAAAAAAAAAAAAAAAAACGAAAGTCAAAACCAGCACGAATTTGCACATATGGGACTACGAACGGTAAAATAACTATACCACTATGGTACAGGGCATTTCAACACATCTTACCGACAATTTTATCTTGCATTGTTGACATGAAGACGAAAATAACTTCCTAAAACAACATTTGCCGATATATCTTGATCTAAGTTCGTGCCAATGCATTGCAAAAGTAAAGGAAGGGACCGTTTAACGAAGCTGCCGTGAAGCATCCATTCAAAGTCGCCATTTTGTTTTCCATTTCATGCAATTTCGCATAACATCTTACATTGTGGTAGGGGTATATCGGACACCAAATCTGCCTGCGATCACTTTTTTAGCTAAACTTCCGGTAAATTATAAGAATATTGATGAATTTGGTATCAGTTTGAAGAAGAAAAAAATAGTGTTTTAAGAGAAAATTACTATTATTATTTTTTTTTTTTTCCCTCTTTGAAATGTCAAAGTTGGGGTGCAGCCTATGCGGCGGTGCGGCCTTATCGCCGGCAAATACGGTATTAAAGAGCCTATTTTATGCCTTCATCAGTCTTAAATTGCAGACACTGTTACACACAACATCCGACAATGGTTTGTGCTTGCAAACTATTAGCTTTGACATGCTGAACTGGTCATCTAGATCTTCTACATTTCTTTATAGCAAGAATGTTAGGTAACAGAATCCTTGTATCAAGCAGGAAAACTTAAAAATGACAAAGCATTCAAAAAATTTGCAAATATTTACATGTTTTCTCTGATTGCCACTTGAATACTGTGTTTATCTACAGCAATTCTAATCTGATTAAGATAAAAGAGCTTTTGTGCCGAACCATTGGTAATATATCAATAAAATACTTCCAATTTTCCAATTTCATTCAAAATCTTTATTATAATGGATTGATTGGAGCCAGAAGGGAGTTTACTCATATACTTCAGCACACAGATAGTGCCCTTCTGGGTCTAAACTCTGAACAGACGATGTATGATTAAACAATATGAACATTTTCAACATAAACGTGCATATATACATCATCAAATTTGAAAGGAACGTTGACTATTAAACCAAAATTCATTTTGTTAGTCACATGCACAGTATATCCACACAATATGGGACAGCTAGTGCCCTAGCTTTTATGGCTTTTTCAATTTGCACACTCAGTTTATAATAAAGCACTGAAGTCTGAAATTCCATCTCTTTTGAGGCAATTCATTTACGTGCAAACTGCAACAAAAAAGCCGGATGTGAATGATCATGCAAGCTAGAGATGTCTCGGTCAAATAATGTGGCACAATACTTTTTGGTGTCTTCTGCAAATACTCGGCTGTGCAATTCCTGGATTTTTCTTTTACGCTATTAAGCTGTTTGTGTCAGTTCAGTTTGACATTCTGCGCATCAAAAGGACAAAATAGTGAAATACTTATTTCTCTCTCTCTCTCTCTCTCTCTCCCTCTCTCTCTCTCCCTCCTTCTCTCTCTCTCCCTCCCTCTATCGCTCTCTCTCTCTCTGGAATTTTAATTACTTTGTGGTAAACTTTACCAATGGAAATTACCTAGAAAATACAGGTAAAAATGTAGTAATATTTCCTTTTGGAGCACTGCGCTACCTGCTTGCTACAAAGACAAATAGTATTTCAAAATTGATATGGGGAGTAATTCAAATGAGCTGTAAATAAATAAAAAAGCATTCTCCAAATTATGCATTACACTTTACTATTGTTAGGACATACATGTATGTACACCAGGTGGATTAGCGTTAATTTTGAACGATATGCAATGACCACATGTGGTAATATTAGATAAATGTTAAAGTGATTTAAATGATTAACCCATGTACATGTAAATGAAGGATAAACACCACATGACAATATATTGGTGGAAAACCATGTACTAAATGGAATATGTGTGACTGGACAAAAAAAATGTAGGTCTATGATCTACAAAATCTATTAAACAAATATTATATTGTGTAGATGTTCTGACTCTAAAATGTAAAGAGTAAAGAAGGATGTTAATTCAATACAGTTCATTTGTAGATACAATATCAAATATCCCATATCCCCCAAAGCTATTACTTGAGTAATATTAAATATAAACAGTTACAGGTGTATGCAACTTTGCAGTATATGCTTAAATGGCCAAACACAATTTGTAAAAAAAAAAATTTTTAAAGAAAAAAACTTGTGCTTCAAAACAATACTACATTTTACACCAGTTGAGGTGAATGAAATAGTGTGAACAAATATTGACAGTTATGACACTTGAACTCTTGAAGATACTGGAAGCCTTTCATCAAAGGAAGGTATTATGAATTATATTAATGCATTTCTAAAAGTCAAACCTGTGTATAAAGTTATTATGGATTATCTTTAGAGGCAGGTGGTCTTTCTATACAGGCAGCTGCTTAAACAGGGCTGACGGTCATAACTTTACCCATGGTGAAAATGAATGATTTTTGTAACGGTTTGAAGGCTTTTGAAAACTCAAATACATTAGGCGTGTCTGCACTATCTCGAGATTGCCAAATATCCAGCTATTTGAACTATCCCGATCGCAAATTATCCAGCTAATTTGCGTCTTCATTAGACCGAAGTAGCAAATAGTAGCAAATTAGCTGGATAGTTGGTCGGGATAACGATTTCCGGTTTTCCGTGCACACATGCGATCTATACCGCTCAGCGCGGAAAACCGGAAATCGTTGTGCATGATGGGATCGGGATATTTGACTCCGTACTTCGGTCTAATGAAGACGGTCGCAAACTATCCCGCTAGTTGGGAAATAGTGGGATATTTTGCAAACTAGACCGAGATATCTTGGGATATTATCCCGACCAACTATCCAGCTAATTTGCTACTATTTGCTACTTCGGTCTAATGAAGGCGCAAATTAGCTGGATAGTTTGCGATGGGATAGTTCAAATAGCTGGATATTTGGCAATCTCGAGATAGTGCAGACACGCCTATTGCGGATCACAATTAAATGGAATGGTGAAACTGGGGTTGCATGTGTGTTCCATGAAAGATGCCTGAATCAAAACATGTGCTTGCAAGTGTGTGCATGACGGCAATAAATCTCATACGTAATTAGAATGTTTGCTATGATGAAGTTATGGGAAGTGCACAAGTAGAAATCAATGTTGAATCTTTTTGTGAGGAAGCAATAATTCACAACAAAGATCTATACAAACAAAAAAGTTTACACTATTATCTAAAACAGTTTTTCAAAAGTAACATCAACATTGGTTGTTATTATTCCTCTATCCTGTCTTGTTTCAGTTGAGCAAATTCAGGCTATCAGTCAGCAGACATTTGTTCTTTTTCTATTAGGAACAACAAAACAGGTAATCCTTTATTGTTTTAGAATATAAAGAAGAGCATTTCAGGAATTATGACAGTAGATTGGTTATTGCCGCCCAACAAAAAGTTAAGCATCCCTGCTCGAATGTCTGGTTAACAATGGAATGGTAACCAAAAAAAGAATAAAGATTGATACTGCATGTAGCTGTCCAAGTTTGATATCAGGCGTTATTATTGACACAACCTCATACCGGCCTGCATTTACAAAAATATAAAAGTTATTGAACTTTTTTGTATACTCGCTCCACAATCAAACACTATGTCCACTTTCTGAATGTCATCTATCTGAAATATAAAATGGGGCTCATTTGGTAGAAAGAACAGAGCAACCTGAACAAAAGTTAATCTTGAATCAATAGAACAAGGTGCAAAGGTAGATCGGCAAAGCCAAATTAAATATTAGTCATTCACTCATACAAAAACTATATGCATATAACTGTTGATACTTGATACATTCAGAAGCATGTTAACACTGGCTGTGATATGAGCAGGCTGTGAGGTTAATTAGTGGTGGTTATATATGCATCCATGGATATGCAGGTATGAGGTTCAAAACGTGGAACTGAAAGGTAAAATACCTGTTCCATTTTGGCTAAGCGATCTGGATCACAATCAAGCTTGAAGGCGTTGAAGGAATGGAGGAGGGGTAGGAAAGGTTCTAAATGGGGTCAAGGTCACAGGGTTCAAAGGTCAAAGGTCGATGGCCTTTGAGGCAGGAATTCCCTGGTAACAGAGATGTGTGATGCAAGCTGAACTTGGCCTGTGCAGAATAGATATACAGAGAAATGTATGAGGCTAATAACATGGCAGTTTATTACATCAATGGTTTGCATAATTGTTATAACATAGTCATTTTGATAATAAGTGTTCTTTGGATATATCATATTTAAATCATTTTCTGCTTTCCTAAAAAAAATGTGTGGACTAGTGGATGTGCAGTAAGGACGCTTATATAACTACTCTCTGGGTTGTACATCATGCAGTGCACATATAAGCATAGGGAATCATGCATTGTCTAAAATTTACCTATAAACAGCAAATATCATGCAAAAGAAAATTATAGTCCTCCTACATATACACATCTACAATACTCTACTTTGAGAATGATTCTTCTTTTCTCCTTCTTCTTCTTCCTCCTCTTTTTGTTATAAACACAAGCTCCTCAGAAAAATAAATTTAAAACTGAAGCTTTCAATTTACAAAGTTTTCAGCTGGTACAGATCCCTGCTTGGAAAGTGTTTGCAATTTGCAAATTTGGAAGAAGATATTTCAGATTGTGTCATACCAATTATGATAAAATGATCACTCAATTTTCCATATAAAATTACATAATGTTCAAACCAATACCTGCATATTATAATTAATCCATATTCTTCATTTAGGTATTGCAAGAAAAACAAAATCTGTTAACATCTTGATATTGATAGACTGATACGTGACTCCAACAGCTCACTCCATTATATTGCTAGAATAATAACACCAACTTGAATGTGCTCTGCTGAACATGAATGATAGACATGTTGATCCTATAAAAGCACAATATCCAGCCTTTCCCTAAATCAACAAATGGAAAACCCTTCTCAAGATGAACCATCCTGTTTGACGCAACAAAAAGAATAAATATCACTCACTGTTTAGTTAGTCCATTCCTGGCTCATACAAAGCACTCCATATTCCCAACACTTGCACAGCAACTCTCCGGTTCAAGCAAAGAAAAATAGTGTGACTCTATAAATCATGATTCACAGCTCCCTCAACATTTGCATTTTCCCATGTAGAAACCTTGCATCTACACCTACATGTAGGCTGCTATTAAGCAAATGTTCAGTTCAATTTCACATTTAAAAGAAGGAGAGAAAAACCCATGGCACACTAATCGGTTCTACCCATGTCCTCATCACAATGCTGAAGCCAAATCTATGTGAACTTGATCAAAAGATTAAACTTTATTCCCAACATAGAGGGGAAGAGGAGTCCCATGGGTGCAATGTTCACTCATAAGTCTTTCCTTTATCCTACACGGATTATTATTTAGTCCTTGTTTCTTAATATTTCCATGCTCCAATGGTCATTATTTGTCAGCGGTATATGAGAGATGTGAAGCGCAGTCTTTGTTGATCTACGTTTTGTGCATGATTATAAAGGCCCTGGGGGCACAGATTTGAACAATGTTAAAGTTCTTGTTCGTCACAAACACCAAGAGACAAATTTGCTCTGTGTAAATACAACACAGGAAAAACAGAGAGGAATAAATTAAACCTGAAAGGCAAAATTTATGTAGATGAAAAACACTTGCTGAAATTATGTGACTAAAGTATTGCTCACATTTTAAAAGAGTAAACTAATATATGCTTTTCACATCTATGCTTTTCACATCTATTTTTCTTAACCCCGGACTATCCTTAACCCCATACTATCCTTAACCCCATACTATTTTTTTTGCTGTTCACATCTACGCAGCTTAGCACCACAATTGCCCGGCTAACCCCGCAATTGCCCGGCTAACCCTGCTATTTTGCAGGGCCAGATAGTACCATACTATTTGTGGGGTTAGCCCACTTTGTCAAAACGTAATGTGAACAGAAAGCCGGCTAAAATTACCCCGGGTAATTGGTGGGGCTAAGGAAGGAATTGGTGGGGCTAAGACCCCCCCTTAGCCCCACCTATTTCCCGGGGTTAAGCAATATTTGGTAGATGTGAAAAGCATATAAGGGAAAGAAAAACACATCTTCTACAAAAACCTGAGTTCCCATCAAAAGATTATTCATCCCAAGGGCAGATGGAGATTTAATAGGGGGCACAGTTCCATTATCAGATTTTATGAGATGCTATTTGAGTCAAAACTTTGAAAAGGATGTACACAAGTACACTATGAGGGAAGCTTATATTATTATTATTATTATTATTATTTTTTTTTTTTGGGGGGGGGGGCATACTTAAAGATTAAGTTGAGTTCTGGTCATGCGATTGCATTGTGAAAGAAACGGTGTGGAATCGATCAGAAAAGTTTGATCATCTAGCATATTGTATTGGTGTGTACTGCAAGGTTCTGGAATCATCAAAATGATAAGAAATTTGGCCCAGTCTTGGTAAAGTTACAAGCACCGTACACAGAAAGATATGGGACTCACAAACATGTGGCATAAAATTCTGTCCAGATTTTTATGCTAATATACACCTGTATGCCATATTTAGAATAAGGCATTTGAAGAGCCATGCTTTTAAGGGAACATTTTTCGTTTGACTTTTTTCAACACTTGCATAATAACAATGACTAGGAGGAGCCGTGGAAAATCCACGGGATTCTAGGGGAGGGCCGGGGGTGGGGGGGGGGGGGGGGGGGGGTTAAATAGATAGAGGCCTGTGTGCTATCGAAAATAAAATTAGATTATTTTTATGTAGACAAATATTATTATATACATGTATGCTGTTTGACCATGAATGGCGCACCGTAACAAAAGCTATGTCAGGTAGGATCTCGATAAGTACGATTTATTTGCATTATTATTGTTGTGATTTCAATGTAGTTTTCATGAAAAGAGTAAAAAGCATAAGCTTGGATTATGATTTTGTTGGCATTGTTCACAAAATTTGTATAATAATTTTTAAAGTAAAGATTTTACGCGAAAAATCGGACGGTTCGTGCCAATATGTAGCAGCCAGCTGCATGCAGTGCACAAATTGACTCGACTGTGCGTGTGACTGTGAGCGTAGAATCCAGTGAACTTTTTTTTTCTTTTCGGGGGCTCGATCTATATCAAATGTTTGGGAAATTTTCGGGGGTTACTTTTTTAACTTTCGGGGGCTCTTTTTTCTACGGCTAATTTTTCATTAATTCATTTAAGGATAGTTTGTTTAGTTTGGTAGCGTAGTGTTACGTAAAAAAGGCGTACTTTCTGCGTCAAGTTTCTTCGCCGAAAGTACGCGAATTGTTTAAAACATTATTTTTTTTGCGTCCATCTTGCGTACTCCTTTGCGTCCCTCAGGGTAACGTAACGTAGGCCAGCATACTATCAGCGTAGTTGGTACGCAACTCTACTATGGACCCCACGCCAATTAGTGATCGACCTGCCAGTGTCATAAATAATTAGTTATTAAAAATATGCTCATCTGACCGTAATTAAATGCCTGAAACCCCTGAGTCTTCGGGGGTTCGGTTAAGCCCTTTGAACCCGTGGACACCACGCCTGCACTCAACTCGCTTTGGGCTACCTGACCCTCCCCCCCCCCCCCCATACTTTGAAAAACGTTTCAATGCATTGATTTTATGCAAGAACTGTATCATAGTAAAAGTATTATCATGTTTTTAAACGACCATGACGACCGTCCGATTTTCTTGTGAAAACGTTACTTTGAAAAATGATTATCGAAATTCAGTATACAACTATGCATGGTTAGAATAATCACAATCTAAGCTCAGGTTTCATACCTGTATTCACGAAACTATATTGAAATCGGGGCAATAATAGCAATTTCAGAGTGTTGTTTACTCTCCTCACACCATGTACCATGTGCACAGGCCTAGCTACTCCGGTCACCGCTACTCCAGGCTCACACACTCAGCTCCGAAATCACCGGCGATCGACAGGGCATCGACAGCAGCGCTCAGCTGCAGATCAGTGGCAATACACCACACGTGTGTACGTGTGGACTCAAGGCGTACTATCACATCTATTTGCGCTATTATTGTTGTGATTTCGATGTAGTTTTAATGAAAAGACCAATAAAACAGAAGCTTGGACTATGATTATGTTGTCATAGATCACAGAATTTGTATAATTACTTTCAGAGTAAAGATTTTACGCAAAAATAGGTCCATGGTTTGCGCCAGTTGTAGCAATCGCCTCGACTCGAATCAACTGTACTGTGTGCATGTGTGTGACCTGAGCGTGTAATACACGTACACTATGGGCGCCTGGTCTACAAAGAATATCCTAATGTAAGATGCCTTACTCGAGGAACGCCGCACCCGTTGCAAGGAGATTTGCTACACCCGTTGACGCGAGTGAATTCTCGTCCATCGTGTGTCTCTTTGTCTCTCTTTGATAATTAGACAGAGGGCGGGTGCACGCCTTGCCGACTCGCTCTCGCGGGTTCGTCGCCTCCTTGCAATCCACGACGCCCGCCGTGCTCTCGTCCGCCCGTCCTCCCCGGGACCCCGAAACCGCGTTTAACGGCATGGACGTCGATCGCGGGGTCGACGTGGCACGCGGGTTACGGGAGACAGGCCTCGTATAATTGTGCCGCCGTCCCCGCGCCACGGCGGAGGCGGGCGCGGTCGGGGAAAGACGTTTTTGAGGAACCGTTTTGTACCCGTTTGGACCCCCCGCGGCGTTTTTGCGTATTAGTAATATAGATAACGCTCACAAATTATTTTTCACCTCTGCCCAGAACTCAACCTTCTCTTTAAAGGGAAATCCAAACCTAATAGCAAACAACTCTAAAAGAAAGCAAACAACTCTAAAAGAAAGCAGACAACTAAAAGAAGCAGACTGATGACACTTGAACGAAATCAGATAAAAATAGGAAAGTTGTTGTAATCACTGTTCATATGGAAACTTCAAATTGAATTGGTAAGGTCACTAGCGGTCGGGTGATGTAGTGGCAGAAACTTTCCGATATGGTCCATCACAAAAAATTACTAAAATGTCATTTTTTCCCCAAAATTTGTCTCCCAACTCTTTTTTAGATCCCCTTGGACATTATTAAATAAATTATTTGGATAATTTCTTTTTGAACTCATGTTAGTTAATTTATTTGTATACAATAAATATTGCCTATTATGCTAAACAATTTTTTTAGTTTTTTTAATGTTTTTTTATATAACCTATGTTTTTGTTTGACTGATTTCAAGATTCCCTTTGTAATCCAGGGCTTCTTAGAATTCTGTTGATTACTTACACAGTTCAATTACAGGGGAAAACATTTATCTTAAACTTGTAAAATTTCTAAAATAATTAATATTAATATCTTTATCCAAATGAAATAATGTATACATAGACCAAAGGAATTCACAGTCATCTTTATAATAATTGAATGGGCAAGCCTCAGATAAAAATTGAATACATATAGAGGAAGAGGGAGCGCAAGAACAGTACACACATACACCCATACACCCCACTCACTCACTTAGCAATAATTTTTTTTATTTTATTTTTTTTAAATATACCTTTCGAGTTGAAAATTAGTTGACACAACACTTTTAAGGGCAATTAGCCCTAACATACATGTACCACCCACTTTTACATTGACGTGGTGGAATATTTCCAACCGGATGGCCAACTTGGGCGGGGCAATTCACTGTCAATATATTGTTCATTCACAAAAATCCTACATAGGTACATGTAGTTGCAACAGATCCTTATGCATATATTTTGTGAGAAATCTTGAGGAAATTTGCATACCGGGTAGTTTTTCCATAAATACCTCGTTAATATTCATGACCCTTGCCAATCTAGACTAGCTAGGCGAAGCCACTATGTTCATGCTATTGGTGTACACGCAATAGTATGCGCGTGTGACTACATGTACCTTGTAATACGCGATGCTGATTGGCTAACTGTCGTTAGAGTATGAGGTCGCATAAGGTCAACGTGTGATCACTTCATAAATATTCATTCCTTCTGACCTCTCAACGACCGGCGCGTGCGTATGCAATGTGCACACAATGCGTTGATTGGTTTAATCTGCATTAGCTTGCGTGTATGCAAATTAGGTCAACTCATGATAGTTAAATATTCATTAAGCATTACCATCAATGGTAAATGAAACAAAATTACGTCACACCTTATTAGGTTTCGTTCCCTGATGTGTATTAACTTGTTGTAATGACCAAAACAGCAGATTATTATGAAATGTTTTCATGGGAAAATGTGAACAACTTAAAACTAAAGATGGACAGCTATACCTCAGCACAGCCCCAATATGTAAGCCTATATCAGAAAACTGACTTTAAGTAGCATAATTTAGTTCCGAAGGGGTCAATTACATCTGCACACAATGAGAGGAAATTCTATACTATAAATATGCATAGATCAATGTGATTATGCAACCATCTATCAAATTAGTAGCCATGGTTAACAGATCAATACAAATTTGCTGAGTGGACTCTGAATAAACTTCAGGCCTGAGCTCTGGGGTCAGTCACGGTGGAATGTCAGGTGTACAAGGATTTACTCGCAAATAAACCCTAGCACTCACTAATAAGAGTTTCTCCCTACCCTTAAAGGGATCCGGTAACTTTGTCTCAGATTCTGAAACAAACTTCTGGATTTAGCTCATGATGCAATGATAATTATAAACCTTTAGGTCAGTCAGGAACCCAATGACTTTTAAAAGCCGATTGCCTGTCTGATTATCAAGATATTTATGATTGGAATTACACATTTTGAAAACCGTTCACCTGACGGTTTTCATAACACTACAGTCTATTGGGAAAAACGAGTATGGTAAAACCGGTCACTCAAAGATTTTTACTTTTTTGAGGCACTTCTTGATCATTTTGAAGCGCAATTTTTTTAGTGCTTCAATATTACACCATATCACAGACACTGATAACACGTAGGGCCGTGTATCTCAGATTTAACATTGTTAAACGATCCCTTTAAGGCCTGTCTTCACTATCTCAAGATTGCCAAATATCCAGCTATTTGAACTAACCCGATCGAATACTATCCAGCTAATTTGGGTCTTCATCAAACCGAAGTAGCAATTAGCGGGATATTTGGTCAGGATTGTCATCCCAAGATATCTTAAGATAGTTTGCAATTTGTCAAAATATCCAGCTATTTGTCCCGTGCGTCTTCACTAGACTGAAGATTTGCAACACACGCTAACGCTGAGCAAAATATCTCGATCTAATTTCTTAAGGTTGAGTTTCAAGTTTCGAGGTCAAATCTCGAGATTGTGAAGACGCGATTTGTTACTTCGGGATTATTTCCCAAATCAGAAATAGCGGGCTATTTGGCAATCTCGAGATGATGAAGACGCGCCTTTAGTAGAGCCATGGACCTACTCCATGGTAGAGCATAATAAATCAAACAGTATGCTATAAAGTCAAGTCTGCAAATATATATATGGGGGAAAAATACTCTTTTTCTCATTTCCAAATCTTGTACATATGTTATCAAAGTCCATTTCCATTTTTGTATATATGATTTGGGTAAATACACTCACATTCTTTTTCAGTCCATTTTAGGCCAAGTATTATTGATTCCCCGTTTCTCATCTAGATTTCATAATTTGAAGAGAGGGTTCCATATCATTTGATATTTGATATATTTCCTGTATCTCAAAAAATATATTAAATTTGTCCTGTATCCCAAATCAGATACCCTTTTCCATTCCTATAAAGAGAGCAAACACAAATTAGCAGCTACATGTATGGTACATGAAGTTTTAGCCTTTCATAGTATTTTCTCTCTATTTCAGTATTTGACTAAGAGCTCCATTGAACGCTCTTTGAACCAATGGATCCACCCAAAGAGATAATGCAAAGCAAACAGGACAGTGTCTGTAGAATCAACACAAATTCCCTACCCAACATTCTACCTGATATATGAAATGGCATCGTTTAAACTCTTAATAATTGGTCAATTGTGCATTTACTAGTTTTTCCTAAATTATTAAACCTATAAATAAAAGTTTATTGTTTGACTTCAAACTGTTACCAGTTTACAAATTCTTTGAAACAAATATTTCATTGCTGCTTTTTCGTGTTTTTTGTTAGGGGTGGGGGGGGGGGGCTTTTTAAAAAGTATCTACCGGGGTATGCATATGTTATCTAAATTGCCTTTCTACAATTTGAAGGGTGCTTTATTTGGCAGTGCTGGATGAGTGATAGATGGAGGGGAGAAGAAATGACTGACAGCTTGAAAGCAGGGAAAAGGCAACTCATGGTTTGCATGAACACCTTTCCCTGAATACACAGTGTCTACCAACTTTGATAAGAGTCTCTCATGATTTGTATGTGGTATTTTTTTCCCGTAGTTTTCCTAGAGCGGGCATAAGAAGGTGTTGAAGGTGAGGTACATGTACATGTAGCTATGATACTGCAGTTGATTGTTGAGGTCCTATAAATTCATTGACAAGTAATTTTGACATCTTGCAATTTTGATATTTTTAATCTCTAATCTATAGGTGCGAACTTTTTGCACTGTACGGTATTAAACATTTAGCCACTGCATGTATTTAGTACTTGTCTGTGGTCTGTGAAAGAGAGACACAATCATTTAATTTCTGATTTTTGTTTCTGAATTGACAAACTGAAGACAAACTTATGTGATAAAATATCATCCGCTTTACATCTACATGTACATTGTAGATACTATAATATGAGCAAAATGCTTTGTCTCAGCAGCCATTTTATAAATGGCGGCCATCTTGAAAAAAATAACAAAAAATCCAAAAATGTCAAATTATATAGTACAGCTTCCCTCACTGATTTAAAAAAGAGAAACACATAATTTTTTTACTTGGCCTGATCATTAAATCATAAATGATAAGGCCATGTAAAATTGATTACATGTTGATCGTCCAGATTTTTTGAAAAAGAGGAGGAGGGTGTACCATGTTATTTGATATTTGATATTTCAAAATGGCCGCTCAAAATGGACGCTCGGTACATTTTCCCTGACAGTCGAGGCTATTTTTTTTCAAGATGGCCGCAGACAATTTTTTTTTTTTTAAATCAGAAATAGAGCCATTTTAGCAGTGTTTTTCATGTTTTTTTTCTTTCAAAAAAAAAAAAAATCAAAAAAAAATTCAAAAAAAAATTCAAAAAAAAAATTCAAAAAAAAATAACAAATAACAAAAAATAGGAGGCGGCCCCCAAAAAGGAAGCGGGCGGGGACGATCAACATGAAATCAATTTTACATGGCCTAATCATCATCAAATGATTATTAGACCTTATGGATAGTCAACGAAATGGGCATTAGACAAACTAGAAAGTAGAATAACTGGTTATTAGACTAAATGAACAATAGACCAAATGGGTAGGAGACTTATTTGAGATTATACCAAATGACTATTAGGCTATTCTAAGCCTAAATGGTAGTTATAATACCAAATGATAAAGAGATGAGACTATTATTATACCATGTGGTTAGTAGACAGGTTGTGAATAGATTAACTGGGTAGTGAACAAACTGGTTGTAGACCAAATTCACCCATAACCCTACCCAGACTGATTTGGACATATCCTCACATCTCTGTCCTGACCATTGCGAAGTAAATTAAGATTCCCACAACATAGGGCTCAATTAATAGGCTCAATGCATGATGGCCCCTAAATTGCCAGTCTGGTTCCCCCAAAGAAAAGTCAAGTGTGTATGGAGCCGGCCCTTTACCTTTACCTTTACCGCAAATACTGGAAGAATGCTGAGACAGCAGTCGAGCTTCCAGGTCTACCATCTTGGTCTATCTTCTTGGTCTATCTTCTTGTACTCATTCTCTTTAATAAAAATTCTCTTTAAGGGAGGTAGAGGGGCAAGAGGTTGCATCTTGACTGGACAATGTACCATGTACAATGTCCCAGGAGCAAAGAAATTAAAGAAATCAGTTTGAGTATTAAGAGATATGACACTGTTCCTTCCAGCAACGATCAAGCATGCCTTATGACTAGGAAACACCATTCAAACACGCATTGATTCTGTCATCAACAGGAGAGTCATACAAAGACAATTGATTGATCCAACTTCAGTTTCACCAAGTTAGCAATGAAGACTGGGCACGGGGGCAAATCTGCCCCCCTCCCCCATCTTACAACCAGTTTCCAATCAGGAAAAAAAAAAACATCCCCAAAACGCTGACTTTTCACTCATTTATTGCAGGGTATGTGAAACATCGATCTGCTTGGCCACAATTAATGCAACGTACGTCAGAAAATGGTGACAGGAAGAACAGGATACATGGGCAAGATGCAGATGAAAAGGAGAGACTGGGTTAACTATACATAGATCTATATCTCCTCATAGAAGGCCTGGCCTAATAGAGCACATCTGAACATACAGACAGAAATTACCATCTGGTATGGGAAATTCTTTAATAAGACTGACATTTGTCAACCTTCCCCATACACAAACAGCAACCCTTAATTGCCACACACACACACGAGAAGGCATTAACTAGCAGATTTTCACCGGATATTCTGCACAAAAATTGTCTTCGGTTCTTCTTTTTTTAGACTTAACAGTTTGATTTTGTTTTAAATGATGATTGGAAAGAAGATAGATCTTATAGATCTATATAAACTACTGAAAAATAACATTGAAAATCATCGTAAAAACTTAAAAATACAATATTGTACGAGGACTTATTTTAAGCTAATCTGTCCGTTGTCCTGAAGCTACATGATCAACAATCATGCAGTCCTGCGCACAATCTGCATTGCTTAACCTTTCCTCACTAACAATACATGTACATGTACATTTGCGATGCAATTCAGTCTCTGTATAGATTGAGGTGGTCATTGGAGCCAGAGGTAGCTCACTCATTTCCCTCAAATTTATTTGAATAACACTGACTAGATCTAGACCTTCTATATGCCAACTGTTTCAGTATTTTGCAAACAATAATCATCAAAATAAAAACAATACAAATTTTCAAATTATTGAGAGATGAGGCAATCCATCCCCTACCACTCCACCTCCACCCCGCCCCCCCCCCCAAACCTTAAAAGAGTACAAATTATGTAGAGATGAGGAAATCTATCTCCCTGCTGCTCCACCACCATGCACCACCCTCCTACCCTCCGCTCCCCCACCCAACCCATCTATGTCAATGATGTGGATCATCTTCATGATCCTGTGTCACTGAGTCGGGTGCCCCTCCTGACATGAGTGACTGACGACAAGGGCTAAAAATTAAACTTGGTAGATAAATTGAGTTAAGTCATGGACTCTAATCTAAGTGATAGATACGCCACTGGCCTGGACCTGCTGGTTCTCACCTCAAATTTCTATTTCCGTCACCTGGCTTTGATTCAAATCCACAGTAATTTCACAAGTGTTTTGCCTTCTTTTCTGGAAAATGATAACAATTCGGCGCACCCTGAGAGATTTTCGGGTAGTTTACAGACAGTGATGATCAAAAGCGCTTGACAACTATACCGCTGAGAGGCTAGGTATCGGAACAATCACACCCGCGGTGGTTGCAGGCTGGGCGTGAAGGATGCACATCTTTTTCAGCCGTCTTTTCGACCGTATACAGTACACCCACGTACCGCTTATGGCGCGCCATATGCCCAATAACCCCGAAAAACACGGTTTATCGCCGATAAACAAGGTTTATCGACGAAAAACAAGGTATATCGAGCGAAAAACAAGGTTTATCGAGCGATAAACCTTGTTTATCGTGAGAAACTCTGTATATCGACTGATAAGCACAGTTTCTCTCGATAAACAAGGTTTATCGACGATAAACAAGGTTTATCGATAAACAAGGTTTATCGAAAAACACGGTTATTCGTATTTCTTTAGGAGAGGGCGCTTTTTAAAGTTGCACCCAGCTCAGAGCACTGCTCCGCATGTGCGCTTTACACCGTAGAATATACCAACACCGTAACACTTGCTCGCGCTCATGACCCGATCGACATTTTCTGAGTGGAGGTATGGCGAAGTATTCCAGGCTTTTTCCCCAATTTTTGAAATGTTATGTTTATATATCTCTCTCTCTCTTTCAAACTTTCTAGGTTTTCCCCTTCTCTTATCTCTTTCACTCTCCCCCTTTCTTTCTCTCACTCTCTCTTTCTCCTACCCTCTCAATATAACCCTTCTGTCTTTCCCTCTCTTTCTTCTAATTTTTTCTTTCCCTTTCTATTTCCTTTTTCTTTCTCTGCACTCCCTCTCTGCCTCCTCCCCTTTTATCTCTTTCCCCCGGTATGAGAAATAGGGTAGAGATAGATGGTTGGAGAGAGAGGAGAGATAAATGAGAGATAGAGGAGAGATAGAGCAGGGGAAAAGGAGAGATAGAGCGGGGATAGATGGATGGATAAAGATGGATGGAGAGAGAGAGAGAGAGGAGAGATAGAGGAGAGATATTTTAAAGATAGATGGATGAAGATAGAGGAGAGGTAGAGCGGGGATAGATGGATGGTTATTGAGGATAAATAGAGGAGAGATAGAGGAGAGATAGAGGAGGGACGAATGAGAGATAGCGGAGAGATAGAGGAGAGATAGAGCAGGGATAGATGGATGTAGAGAGAGAGGATAGAGAAAGAGGAGATATAGGGTAGAGATAGATGGATGGAGAGAGAGGAGATATAAATTAGAGATGGAGGAGATAGAGGAGAGATAGAGCAGGGAAAGATGGATGGACATAGACGGAGAGAGAAAGAGATAGGAGAGATAGAGCAGGGATAGAGGAGAGATAAAGGAGAGAATAGAGATGAATGAGAGATAGAGGAGAGATAGAGCAGGGATAGATAGATGGAGATAAAGGAAATATAGAGCAGGGTAGATGGATGGAGAGAGAGGAGAGATAAAGGAGAGATAGAGGAGAGATAGAGGAGAGATATCGATCTATCCCCGCTCTATCTCTCCTCTATCTCTCCTCTCTCTCTCTCTCTCTCTCTCCATCTATATCCATCCATCTATCCCCGCTCTATCTCTCCTTTTCCCCTGCTCTATCTCTCCTCTATCTCTCATTTATCTCTCCTCTCTCTCCAACCATCTTTCCCTGCTCTATCTCTCCTCTATCTCCTCCATCTCTCATTTATATCATTCTCCTCTCTCTCCATCCATCTATCTCTACCCTATATCTCCTCTTTCTCTATCTCTCTCTCTACATCCATCTATCCCTGCTCTATCTCTCCTCTATCTCTATCCTTTCTCTCCTTTATCTCTCCTCTATTTACCCTTATTCACCATCCATCTTTCCCTGCTCTATCTGTTCTCTCTCTCTCTCTCTCTCTCTCTCTCTCTCAAATCTCCATCCATATATCCCTGCTCTATATCTCTCCTCTCTCTCTCTCTTTCTCTCCATCTATCTCTATCCATCTTTCACCCGCTCGATCTCTCCTCTATCTCTCCTCTATTTATCCTCAATAACCATCCATCTATCCCCGCTCTACCTCTCCTCTGTCTTCATCCATCTATCTTTAAAATATCTCTCCTCTATCTCTCCTCTCTTTCTCTCTCTCTCTCTCTCTCCATCTATATCCATCCATCTATCCCCGCTCTATCTCTCCTTTTCCCCTGCTCTATCTCTCCTCTACATGCTCTCATTTATCTCTCCTCTCTCTCCAACCATCTATCTCTACCCTATTTCTCATACTAGGGGAAAGAGATAAAAGGGGAGGAGGCAGAGAGGGAGTGCAGAGAAAGAAAAAGGAAAGAGAAAGGGAAAGAGAGAATTAGAAGAAAGAGAGGGAAAGACAGAAGGGTTATATTGAGAGGGTAGGAGAAAGAGAGAGTGAGAGAAAGAAAGGGGGAGAGTGAGAGAGATAAGAGAAGGGAAAAACCTAGAAAGTTTGTAAGAGAGAGAGAGAGATATATAAACATAACATTTCAAAAATTGGGGAAAAAGCCTGGAATACTTCGCCATACCTCCACTCAGAAAATGTCGATCGTGGTCATGAGCGCGAGCAAGTGTTACGGTGTTGGTATATTCTACGGTGTAAAGCGCACATGCGGAGCAGTGCTCTGAGCTGGGTGCAACTTTAAAAAGCGCCCTCTCCTAACGAAATACGAATAACCGTGTTTTTCGATAAACCTTGTTTATCGATAAACCTTGTTTATCGTCGATAAACCTTGTTTATCGAGAGAAACTGTGCTTATCAGTCGATATACAGAGTTTCTCACGATAAACAAGGTTTATCGCTCGATAAACCTTGTTTTTCGCTCGATAAACCTTGTTTTTCGTCGATAAACCTTGTTTATCGGCGATAAACCGTGTTTTTCGGGGTTATTGGGCATATGGCGCGCCATAACCGCTGGCTAGCATCATCGCTACATCGCCATGTCGATGCAGCCTGCCTGCATGAGCAGACACCTGTGAGAATATAAAACCAACGAAATTCGGCGTAGATGGCAGCATAACAAACAACCCACAGCGTACTTAGAGAGATAAAGACGCCATCAAACTTAATTCACGGAGCCCGAAATAGTTCCCTCCGACAGGGGCGGCGGAGCCTCTTTCAATGTGCAGGTTTACCAATAAAAAAGGACACTTTCTGGATAAAAGGGGCACCTATAAAAGATAAACCTCAAGTGAATATCGAGTTCTTAGACAATTGGTATAACAGGGATCAGGGGCGTACGCAGGATTTTTTCAAGGGGGGGGTTTTAAAATCGGGCCCAAAATATTTTGCTCCCGAAAAATTTAAAATCGCGCCGGCCGAAAAGTCGCTCAGTAGGGGGGGGGGGGGGGGGTAAGCGGACACTTTTTTTTTTTTTTTTTGGTCTCGAAATTTGAAAATTTGACATTTTTCTTCGTTTGGGGGGGGGGGGGTAAGGTCACCTTTTTTAGGTTAGCCGTGGGCATATTTATTTTTTTTTTTTTTTTTTATAATTTAAAAAAAAAAAAAAATCCAAAGGGGGGGGGGGTTTTAGGTTTTTTTAGGGGGGTTTACACACATAAAAATACCAAGGGGGGGTTTGAACCCCTAACCCCCCCCCCCCCCCCCCCCCCCCCCCCCTGCGTACGCCCCTGACAGGGATGAACTTAAACACTTTTCTCTTTGCGTGATACTTAGAACCAGGGGCGTAAATCCCGGGGAGGGGGGGGGGGGGGGGATGGGGGGCTGCATCCCCCCCTGGTTTGAAGTAGGGGGGGGGCCTGTACAAACATCCCCCCTGATATTACCCAAAAAAAAGAGAGAAAAAAAAGGAAGAAGAAGAAGAAAAAAAATGTGATTGTTTCAATTTTCAGCATAATGCATGAGAAATGAGTAGTTGCGCGACGGGCGCGAACAAGCACTTCATAAACTTCGGAATAATTTTTCGTTATTTTGCAAGGTATTATTATAGCCCAGACGTAAAGTACGCCAGCGCGCGAGCGCTTAAAAAGTGCAATCATGGACAGTAGATGCCCGGCTCCCCCCCCCCCCCCCCCGCACTCAGTGTTATTTAGGGTACGCGTATGCTCGTTCCCTCCGAACTGAATTCAGATAAATAGGGCTTATTAAGAGTCGAAAACGGTACATCGAATCGTCTGCTTTCTCTAATAATTTAATGAAACGTCATAGCTTCCGCGCTTCGCGCGAGAGGGGGGAAACTGAATTCAGATAAATAGGGCTCACTACCGCCCCTCCCTAAAATGAGATCCTAGCTCCACGCCTGCATTAAAATATATAGCTATGATGCTGACTAAGTTGACGAAATAATTGGAGGCTAGTTTTGTCGGTAATCGTTGGCCCAAACCCCCCCCCCCCACTAAAAAAGGTCTAGCGACGCCCCTGACCATTATACATCATTTTCTAAGTGATGGGACTCAAAATAAAGAGTGTGGGTGTGTGTGTGTGTGTGTTGTGTGTTTGTGCATACGCGATCGCGCGCGCTTGCGTAAATTAGTGTGGGCGTGTGCTCGTGCTAGTATGTGATGGCTATCGCCAATCACCCCCCCCCCCCCCCCACTCCTCGGTACGGATTTACGCCCTGCTTAGAACTATTACTTTGCAGATACTACGTGTAATTATCTGAAGATTCATTTGCGAGCAAGCAAAAAAGTTCAGAAATGTAAAGTCGCATTGATTTCGACCGATTAGATATTACATGTAAATTATCTAATTAGCTAATGAAATTTTCAAATCATCAAATCGTGAGATCATGAGAAGTTCAAGGAGTTGATAACGATTTTAAGTTAATCATGGCTAAGCAGAAAAGATTTCAAATTGATCCCAATTGTAGTTGTGGAACTTCCTTTGAAACACGCAAACACTCAAAATGAGATTAAATCTAATCAAGTAGTTTCACAAGGTTCCTTTGATTTTTGAACCTGAATTGCTTGTAATCGATAATTTTTTGTTTACATACCTAGCCGAAATTATATATGAGAAAAGTTCATGTCATTCTAATCTAATCGCAATAGGAATTAAAGGTAATGCGGAGTATTTGTAAGGCTAAGTAACCATCATAGAAAATGTCCATCACACTGCAAAAACAAAGGTGTTAAATTCAACACCATGGGTGTTAATTTTAACACTTTCCCGGTAGCGCATATTTTTTTTACACAACTGTTTAGCCATTTTCGCGAAAATATTCCAAGAAGTGCTCTGGCGGAAGAGTCTAAGTCGTCAGCGCACTATATAATGTGCAAGCAAAGATGATAGAAGAGGAAAACAAGGATAGTGGAGAGGATATGGAGAAGGAAAAACAAGGAAATACATAAGGAAAGAGAAGAGGATAAGTCAAAGGAAGAACATAGAAATACATAATCGAAGAGCCAATAGGATCATCATCTAGACTAAGGAAAAACAGGGAAATACATAAAGAAGGATTAAGGGATCATCTATCAGATTAAAACAAAGAAATAGATGACGAAGGAGAAAAGAATAGATTGAAGGAGAAACAACGAAATACATAAAACAAAAGAATAGAGGTTAGAATAAAGGAGAACAAAAGAAATACATAACGAAGGAGAACTGGGGGATAGATTGAAGGAAAAACAAAGAAATATATAACGAAGGAGAAAAAGGATAGATTGAAGAAAAAAAGAAATTCATGACAAAAGAGAAGAGGATAGATTGAAGGAGAGCACATAAATACATAATGAAAGAGAAGAGAGGATAGATTTAACCCGAAACAAATAACGAGTTTGTACATATTGTAACAGCTCCAGCAATCCAACAAAACTGCTAAGGGTAATGCTAGACTCTGTCTCTAGTCGTTTGCACAGTATATTTGACTAAAGTGGCTAAACAGTTGTGTAAAAAAATATGCGCTTCCCGGTATCTAGGCTATATCGGAAACGCCAGCTAGTGTTATTTAACACCAGGGTTTGGAATTAAACACTTCAATTCCACTCTTGGTGTTGAAGTAATTCCGCCTTTGGTGTTAAAATCTAACACCATTATTTCAACTTAGTGTAGCCTATTATCTATTTCTTTCAACACCAGTGGTGTGTAGAGTTTAATCCTGATATTTGTTGTTAAAATCAATACCAATGATTGAACACTCAATTTAAAGAATCCTGCGATGTCTGTTGGATTAGTGATAACAATTTTCTAACTTTTCTATCTGCAGAACAAATTTGCACACTTAACGGCATGATTGCGCTGATGAAATAGGATATTCAGACCTTGACTAAAAATTCCATTACCACGAAATCCCGAAGAGATTCTTGACAGCTAGCTCGCGCATGCGCATGCACGATACGACGTCAAATCGTCACCGTTTTCACGAAGTGGCCTCGCAGCCCACAATGAAAGTGAATTTCGAGATTTTAAAGCATTTTAAAGGTAAAGACCAGTATTGGAAACGCCCCAATTTCAAAAATGAAATGGAAGCTCTCATTACCAATCATGTGAAAGAATATGTTTTGACTAATACATGATGATAAAAATTTGCCGGGAAACCGCCTACTAATTCATATATTTGGTAAATTTGTTTCTCTCATGGTCGTGTGAGAGATATAGGGTAGTCCCATATACATCTTTCTGTGTATAGTGCTTGTAACTTTACGAAGAATGGGCCAAATTTCTTATCATTTTGATGATTCCAGAACCTTGCAGATGCTAGATGCTAGATGATCAACCTTTTCTGATCGATCCACAACGTTTCTTTCACAATGCAATCGCATGACCATTACTGGTCTTTACCTTTAACATTTCATGTTATAAAATGGGGGTTAACCAGGGCCCAGGGGCGTCGCTAGACCTTTTTCAGTGGGGGGGTGTAGAGACCAACGATTACCGACAAAATTTAATGTCCCCGTGTCTACAAATTTAACCCTATCAACCCGGGGCCGAATGCTAAATTGTTTTTTCTATGAACTATCTATAGTACTTGCGTATGCGCAAATGGTCATTTTCCTCGACATAAATATAAGAATTATTTTGTTAACTTAGTCAGTATCATAGCTATATATTTAAATGCAGGCGCGTTGGATCCTATGGGGGGGGGGGGGTAGTGAGAAGCGAATCACTTAAAGAGCGCGCGAAGGGACTCCCGCGCTATGCTTTGACGTTTCATTAAATTATGAGAGAAAGCAGACGATTCGTTGTGTTCTCGACTCTTAATCCATTATCTGACTTTATAGATTCCACCCCTCCCGCGCGAAGCGCGGAAACTTTGACGTTTCATTAAATTGTGAGAGAAAGCAGACGATTCGTTGTAGTGTTCTCGACTCTTAATCCTTATCTGTCTTTATAGATTCCACCCTCCCGCGCGAAGCGCGGAAGCTTTGACGTTTCTTTAAATAATTAGGGAAAGAAGACGATCCGTAGAACCGTTCTCGACTCTTAATCCTTGTCGGAATTCAGTTTCCCCCCTCCCGCGCAAAGCGCGGAAACTTATGCTAGGAGTCCACTGGGCAGGTGTGGTAGGCGATTTGCGCCAGTTTGCGCCAATGCAATTTGCTGTGGCGCCTAGTGTCGCCAATAAGTTGCCTAGTGGCGTGTAGTGGCTCAAACTGCCTCCCAACTGGCTCGTGGTGGCCCGTAACGGCACCAAATTGGAATGTGGCGGCAAGAAAATTTCAAAATGTTTGAAATTTTCGTCGCGCCACTTGCTTCGAGCAAGTAGTACAAATAGTACCCCAAAAAAAGAACAAAAAGAACAAAAAGTGAAAGGCGTAAATATTCTACAAAAAGAATGAAACGCCGATAATACCAAACAACAACAACAACAACAAGGACTTTCTCACACAACTTTCAAGATTCGACTCGACAACACCTCCACGCAGTTTTTCCTTCACAATTTCTACAAGATTCCCACAATTTTCAACGAAGATGCCCCCCAAAGGCAAGAAGCGGAGTAACAATAGCGTTCATGCAGCCTCATGGCAGGCTATGAGTTAACAGTGAAATAATAAATACTGCCAAATATTAATGCATGTATTTTTTTTCTTAAATTACTATTTACTTTTGCTATTTAATAATTTACGAAACAGCAAAAGTACTTAGCAGTTTAGGAAATAAATTACATTTAGGAATATTTGGTAGACATTTTCTTATTTAACTGCTAAACATTAATAAATTTTGCATTCTACAAATTACATTTCAGTACTACACCTTTATCATTTATAGGACATATTAACACAAATAAATAATTGTCATGAGTGTTGGGCTTTATTACAATGTATACAGTTGAGGTTTTCATACAACAATTCAATATGACAAATGTTTTCATACAACAATACAATATGACAAAGAGCACTTTGTTAACCAATGCATCACACCATAGTGAAAAACAATATCACAATCAATGTTTTATAAAACAGTCTTTACTCCTGTGCAAAAGTACTACAACTCTTGTCTAGACCATCTTATCCTGCCATGCAACCGCTCCCGCACTGTTGAAGTAATACTTGAGCGTATCCCTCTGGCGTTTGGCAATCTCAGTGTCCCTGTTTCCCCTGATGGGCCTGTTCAAATCCTCAGTGATGGCGGCAGTTCTCCAAGCTCCAGGGATGAGGTTGTGCTGCGCATCCTCCTGGTCCAACATGCGAACGTCCAGTGCCTGATAGCGCTTCCTGATGAGGTTGTGCAGCATGACGGCAGCTTCAACAAGCAGGCGGACTGTGTCTGGTTCCTGTCTCATCTGGCCAAGGAAGCACTGGAACCGCAGAGCCAGAATACCAAATGCATTTTCAACCACACGCCTTGCCCTGGACAGCCTGTAGTTGAAGATCTTCTGCTGTTGGTCCATGTTACGACGGCCATAGGGCTTCATCATGTACGTCCTCATGGCGAAGGCATCGTCTCCCACGAAGAAGTACGGCATAGGGTGCTCTTCATCATCATGGGGAAGAGGAGCTGGATCTGGGATGCCTAAAGTGCCAGCTTCAATGCACTCCTTCAGTTCACTGTTGTTGTAGATCTGGGCATCAGACTGATGGCCAACCCCACCCACATCGATCCACAGGAACTGGTACTTTTAATCTACCAGAGCCATCAGGACAACCGAGAAGAACTGCTTGTAGTTGAAGTAAAGGCTGCCTGATTTGTTGAGCTTCTGGAGACGGATGTGCTTTCCATCATAGGCTCCCAGACAGTGAGGAAGATTCCATCTGGCTTCAAAATCACCTGCAACCTCAAGCCAGCCTTCATTGGTTGTGGGGAGGGTGACATGACTTCTGCAGCATACTCATCCACTATCGCTCTGGCTACATCACGGACAAACTTCTGGATGGTTTCCTTGCTCACTCGGAAGTTGTAAGACAGCTCGGCATAGGTGGCCCCAGTGGCGAGATGGCGCAGGAAGACGGACAACTTGAGACCAGGGGGAATGGCCTTCCTGAAGTGGGTGTCCGTCTTCTGCAAGTGGGGTGTAAGCCTGACCAACAGGTCATCAAACATCTCTGGGGACACCCTGGTGTAGTTCTTGAACTTCCACCTGTCATTCTCCCTCAGCTCTTCCATCAAAGTGTGGTACTGTCCACGTTCGGCCCTCAACTGTGGGTGAAGCATGGGTCTAAACCACCAGTTGTGCTTCCTTTTCTTCTTAGGAGGCTCTTCTTCTTCAGGATTGGCCAGCATAAGTTGATAGGCAGTGGCCACCTCAGCATCTCTCATCATCTTCTGATGGAGCAGCATCATCACTCCAACATTATCAAAAGCCTCAGACATATTTTTAGTAGAGATGTTGTTCATACAGCAGCTGAGGAGGGTCTGAACCAGGTAGCCGATGGCCGGTATTTATATAGTCGCCAAGTAGCGCCAAGCGGCGGCAAGTTCAAACCAATTTGGCGACCTTTGGCACAAACTAATCACCAAGTGGCGCAAAGTAGCCGTCTATTGGCGCGAATGGCGCCAACAGGGTGAATTTTGGAATCAAATGGCCGTGTAATGGCGCGAACTGGCGCAGACTGGCGCAACATTTTGGAGCAAGCCGGGTGGCATTTGGCGTACGCCAATCACATAATATTTGGCGCAAACTGGCACCAACTGGCGCCGGCCCAGTGGACTCCTAGCATTAGACGTTTTATTAATTTATGAGAGAAAGCAGACGATTCGTTGTACTGTTCTCGTCTCTTAATCCTTATCTGAATGAAGATTCCACCATTCCGCGCGAAGCGCGGAAGCTTTGACGTTTCATTAAATTATTATAGAAAGCAGACGATTCGGTGTAGTATTCTCGACTCTTAATCCTTAATTGTCTGAATTCAGTTTCCCCCAATCGCGTGAAGCGCGGAAGCTTTGACGTTTCCTTAAATTATTAGAGAAAGCAGACGATCTGTTCTACTGTTCTCGACTCTTAATCCTTGTCTGAATTCAGTTTTCCCCCTCCCGCGCAAAGCGCGGAAGCTTAGACGTTTTATTAATTTATGAGAAAAAGCAGACGATTCGTTGTACTGTTCTCGTCTCTTAATCCTTATCTGAATAAAGATTCCACCCTAATTGCCTGAATTCAGTTTCCCCCAATCGCGCGAAGCGCGGAAGCTTTGACGTTTCCTTAAATTATTAGAAAAAGCAGACGATCTGTTCTACTGTTCTCGACTTTTAATACTTGTCTGAATTCAGTTTACCCTCTCCCGCGTGAAGCGCGGGAGCTTATACGTTTCATTAAATTATTAGACAATGCAGACGATAAGTTGTACTGCTCTCGACTCTCAACCCTTGTATGAATTCAGTTTCCCCTAAATGCGCGAAGCGCGGAAGCTCTGACGTTTCATTAAATTATGAGAGAAAGCAGACGATTCGTTGTACTGTTCTCGTCTCTTAATCCTTATCTGAATGAAGATTCCACCATTCCGCGCGAAGCGCGGAAGCTTTGACGTTTCATTAAATTATTATAGAAAGCAGACGATTCGGTGTAGTATTCTCGACTCTTAATCCTTAATTGTCTAAATTCAGTTTCCCCCAATCGCGTGAAGCGCGGAAGCTTTGATGTTTCCTTAAATTATTAGAGAAAGCAGACGATCTGTGCTACTGTTCTCGACTCTTAATCCTTGTCTGAATTCAGTTAACCCCCTCCAGCGCGAAGCGCGGAAGTTTTTCACGTTTTATTAAATTATTAGAGAAAGAAGACGATTCGTCGTAACGTTCGCGACTCTTAATCCTTGTCTGAATGAAGTTTCCCCCTTCCGCGCGAAGCGCGGAAGCTTAGACGTTTCATTAAATGAAGACGATTCGTCTGACGTTTCATTAAATTATGAGAGAAAGCAGACGATACAAAAGAGTAACTACATGCAAGCATTTTTCGCTTTTGGTTCTACATGAACCAAAATTTCTACATGAAATTTCGCTTTTGGTTCCTGACTTTGGTACATAAATAATTTGTTTACTTTGAGATTCGTTGGAAAGATGAAAAGTCACTGATCAATTATGTCAAAACCTAATTGACGCAAAATCATGTTCTCTTTGAAACCCGGAAATTACCAATTTGTTCTTTCTATGTATGTTGGCGCGAAATTGTGTGATTTCATACTCGTGCACGCTCGCCGTTTGAGCAATGGCAATGCATAACTGATTATTAAACTCCAGGGAGCTCCTCCGCGCCACCGACTGGCCGAAAAATAAGAACAATGATTAAAAAAGAAATATTGTAGAAAAAGATTGTAAGGCAGGTGACGTAATTGATCCAGGGTCCTCATAATGTTGTCGTGACTGCTTGCGCGCACGTGCATTACAGGCGCACGCCACAAGGAATTCTGACTCAGAATAGGCGGTGTCACACAGAGGCCAAAAATTCGAATTTTAGTTATCCGGTTTTTAATTATCCTCTTTTTGGCTGTCTGACATCAATTATCCCTTCAAAAATCCCTTCAAAATCCCTTCAAAAAACCTCATATGAAGCAAGATAATTCTCTCTTGAAAGGATTTTTCAAGGGTTTTTTTAAGGGATTTTTCTGTCTGACACCAATGTTGAAATAATCCCTTAAAAGGTCAGTGTAAGTTTAACGTGATTGGCTGGCATAGGGTTTTAAACGCGCTATCATAACCTGCGCACAATTATATTAGCGCGCATTTAATGATTGAATGTGTGATGTCACAATGCTT